>JAQGAZ010001351.1:0-31378 GCA_034692225.1 Polydesmus complanatus | reverse complement strand
ATTATGTTGCACAGGGGTCTCTTTCACTCTCACTATGGCATTGGGCACCCACCCCACACTCGCTCGGTGTGTTTACCCAGGGGGTGACCGCAGACACATGCTGGTGGTCAGTGTTTTTATAACCCCTCTCCCTTTCATTTACCTAAAAAGCAAATGAAGAATCTGGCAACCCTGTCCATCCCCATGCCCTTACAAAGAGATAAACAAACAGGTCCCATTATTATTCTATAGTATAAGAGATCATATGGTAAAATAAAAATGTAAAATCTCATTCAAAAGTTTCGTCCAATTAAAAAATAAATGATTAAAACTGCGATCAATAATAATTCAGTAGAAGCGACTCGTTCAATAATAAGTGTCAAAATGTCGTTCAATAAAATTGAGCAGAAACTTCGGTCTCCAGTATTATATTACAGTATTGAGTAGAAACTCGTTCAATAAAATTAAGTAGAAAATTGGTTCAAGAAAATTATGTCTGAAATTCGTTCAAGAAAATAATGTACAAAATTCGTTCAAGAAAATTATGTACAAAATTCGTTCAAGAAAATTATGTTCAAAATTCGTTCAATAGAATTATGTACAAAATTCGTTTAAGAAAATTATGTTTAAAATTAGTTCAATAAAATTCTTTAAAAAATATTCGTTCAATAAAATTATGTTCAACATTCGTTCAAATTTTGTTATATAAAATTATCTTCAAAATTCGTTCAATAAAATTATGTTTAAAATTTGTTCAATAAAATTATGCACAAAATTCGTTCAATAAAATTATGTACAAAATTCGTTTAAGAAAATTATGTTCAAAATTCGTTCAATAAAATTATGTTTAAAATTCGTTCAATAAAATTATGTTTAAAATTCGTTCAATAAAATTCTTTAAAAAATATTCGTTCAATAAAATTATGTTCAACATTCGTTCAAATTTCGTTATATAAAATTATCTTCAAAATTCGTTCAATAAAATTATGTTTAAAATTTGTTCAATAAAATTATGCACAAAATTCGTTCAATAAAATTATGCACAAATTTCGTTCAATAAAATTATGCACAAAATTCGTTCAATAAAATTATGCGCAAATCTCGTTCAATAAAATTATGCACAAAATTCGTTCAATAAAATTATGCACAAAATTCGTTCAATATACGGTAATTATGTAAAAAATTCGTTCAATAAAATTATCTTCAAAATTCGTCCAATAAAATTCTTTAAAAAATATTCATTCAATAAAATTCTTTAAAAAATATTCATTCAATAAAATTCTTTAAAAAATATTCATTCAATAAAATTCTTTAAAAAATATTCGTTCAATAAAATTAATACATGTATTGAGAAGAAACTCGTTTAATAATATTGAGTAGAATCCACTTCAATGAAATTAAATCAAAACACGTCATTCAATCAAATTTATATTGAGTAACCACTCGTTCAATAATATTTAA
Source organism: Polydesmus complanatus (assembly GCA_034692225.1). Classification (NCBI taxonomy): domain Eukaryota; kingdom Metazoa; phylum Arthropoda; class Diplopoda; order Polydesmida; family Polydesmidae; genus Polydesmus; species Polydesmus complanatus. The sequence goes on along the minus strand of JAQGAZ010001351.1, from coordinate 29,938 downwards.
TACTGTAGAATGTTATGTATTGATTAAAAACTTGGTCGTAATCATAATATAAAATCGAACCACTCGCTGCTATTGTGTAAAAATCCCATTCAATAATAATAAATTTAGAGTAATACCTCAAATCAATAAAATTTAAGAATAGAAACCCAGATGATATCGATTAAATATTATATAAATCCGTTCGTAACAAAATACGTTTTAAAATATTTCCAATCAATAATTATTATATTGACTTCGAAACGACTTAAAATAAATTTTAACCTCAATCTTTTCTTATTCTTATTCTTAAGAACAGCTACGATTAACTAATCCCTTCCTATATCAGTTCTATCATTGTGATGGTCGTTGAACCAGTGAAAACCCAGTGGCCGCGTTTCCTCAACTGTCCGCTGGTGGAGGGAGGGAAAGGTCACTGGGTTAAACATTCTTTCCACGTCCCAAGGGAGTGAGAATCAATGGCGATCGACCTTTCTTTCCCTCGACAATCGTCATTAGAATAATTATTATTATCGCTGGATTTAGAGAAAACGCCAAGAATTCACCCAAAAACATTCTTTTTGAGTGACCTACCGGTACCTACCGGTACCCACAGCGTAGAACAATGAGCAACACCTGAATCAATAGGAACGCCGAAAGAAAGTGTGTACATTTCCAAGGAAGGTGCTCGCTATACACAGGTTGTGCAGGTGGCGGAAAATAAAAAGGAAAGATTAATTCTCAAACACTTCCGCTATTATTACATTTCCTCGCTCATACAATAGTTTAGGATATGGAGGTTTTTTTTTTCATTCTCCACTTTAACTCAGAGGTTTGTTTTAAAAAGATGCGGGTGACTCTCGATATAGAGACCAACCCAAAATGTTCACGATAAAGAGGTTGTTATTACAAAAAAGTGGATTCTCAGTATTAAAGAGGTTTCTTTCATAACTGCTGGTCACGATAAAGAAGAGGTTTGATAAATAACATTTTCATATTAAATAAGCCGTTTTAAAAGGGGTTGGTTCGCAATATAGAGGTTTCTTCACTACCTGGTCACAATAGAGAGGTCATCTTCGAGCATTTTCCCCGATAAATAGACCGTTAAAAAACAGTTCGCAATACAGAGAGGAGCTTTCTTTCTAGTGTTCGCAATAGAGAGGATCTTTTTCCTCAAAAGCGGTCTCAATATAGAAGGTTTTTTCCCCTCCAAAGTGTTCGGAATGCAGAGGTTCTTTAACCTCAGAAGTGGCCTTATTACAGAAGGTTTTTTCCCCTCCAAAGTGTTCGGAATACAGAGGTTCTTTTTCCTCAAAAGTGGTCTCAATATAGAAGATTGTTTTCCCCTCCAAAGTGTTCGAAATACAGAGGTTCTTTTTCATCAAAAGCGGTCTCAATATTGAAGATTTTTCCCCCTCCAAAGTGTTCGAAATACAGAGGTTCTTTTTCCTCAAAAGCGGTCTCAATATAGAAGGTTTTTCCCCCTCCAAAGTGTTCGCAATACAGAAGTTCTTTTCCCTCAAAAGCGGTCTCAATATAGAAGGTTTTTCCCCCTCCAAAGTGTTCGAAATACAGAGGTTCTTTTTCCTTAAAAGCGGTCTCAGTATAGAAGGTTTTTTCCCCCTAAAAAGTGTTCGCAATACAGAGGTTCTTTTCAGAGGTACATTAAAATTAATAAAATACAGTATTTTAAAAATAGTCCTCAATATGGAGGTTCTTCCCTCTAAATGTTCAAGATATAGAGGTTATTTCCAGCATTTCCATGATACATTAAAATTTAATAGGTTCTTTAAAAGAGTGTTCTCAATTATAAAGATTTTTTCCTCTTCCAAAGTGTTCGCAATACCGAGGTTCTTAGTATTCGCCTTACAGAGGTTTTCAAATGTGTACTATTTTTAGTTTCATTATTTATGTAATCATTTTCCGCGTTCGAAATTATCCGCCGCTTCGCTCGTTCGTCTTCCACGCCCCGCCCCCCACTCACTTAGGCCCCTCCCCCAGGCTCTTCGGACCGTCCGAGCTAATGAAAAAGTCGGTAATGGCAGGCGGGAGGGAGGCGGGGGACTGAGTGGCGGTTGCGGCATAATTACGGTTGCCATGGCGACCGCGCGCCAAACTTTGCCTGGCTCATTAATTAGTAATGAAAATGTCGTCAATATATTAAAGCCGACGTCTCAACGTCAAATAACAATAATAATTCGCTTCCCCCCCGCGAGACGGCGCAACCCCCCCCCCCCCCCAACATTACCCTATGGGACGGAGCGTCATCAGCCGCGACCACGGACGATTTAACGCAAAGCAAATAATAATAATAAGAGAAGAGCCGACGACGGCGCAAAACCAGCGGAAAAACAAACAAAACAAAACAAAAAACTATTTCAGTTCCGAAAAATAATTAACTAAAAATGTGCGCAAAACAAATATTTTCAAAATATGCAAATGCGCCGAAAACTTCAAAAAATTCATAAAATATGCGTTTAAAAAAAAAAAAGTACCAGTACATTGTTAGCAAATTTGCAAAAAAAAAAAAAAATCTATTTTGAAGAATGAGAAAGGCGGATAAATATCAACTTTAAAATGCAAATCTGCAAATTTGCATAAATAAATCATCAATTCTGTCAAAACAATCGTTTTTTCTTTTTCTTAAAAAAAAAAAAGATAAATTCTATTTAAAAAAAAAGTTTTTCTCATTAAAAAGTAAACAATTCTTTCCCGTTCATAAAAATTCATTCGATAAAATCAATAAATCTGCTAAATATGCTTTTTCAAAAAAACGCCAATCTGCTAAAAACAGAAAAAAATTTCGTTCCATAAAAAAACCAAAAATAAATAAATATGCTAAAATCGGTGCCCATCTTAAAAGCATAAAACAAAATAATACGATAGCTCAGAAAAACATTTTTAAAATAAATATTACGGTAGATCAGAAGAACCCAACAAAACATAACAAATTTTACCAAACCCTTCCCCACTGAATGAATGAATGAATGAATTCTAAAGTGTGACTTACATTGTTGCTGCTGGTAGAGTTGGCCACTAGTTGTTCACAACCGTCTTTGTTTGGCGCCGAGTGAGGGCCGGATGAAGAAGATGAGGAGAAGGGGGGCTGAGGGGTGCTTCCTCCGCCCCCCATCCCGCCCTGGCTCAGCTGTTGTTGTTGTATCTGTTGTCCGTGAGGAGAGGGAGGTTGGGTCCTCGTGGAAGGGGTGGAGGAAGTAGATGAGGGCGGTTGGGAGGAGGGAGGAAGGGGGAGGGCTTGTTGCGGGGCCCCTCGCCCCATTCCATAGTTCTAAACGAAAACAAGAACACAATTAGATTTAAAGAAAAAAAACATCATAGAAAACCCCATTAGAAAAACTTAAAAAGAAATCACTAAAGTCAGAAACCACTAACACTAAATCCAACACTAAACTTTTTTTTTTATATTTTTCAAGTACAAGGGCGCACTAAGTTAAGTGAGGTAAGAGGTCGACGAGAACTTCCACATGATAATAATAATTATTTAGTCAGGTTAATTAGTGTGATTCCGAGTGCGAGTGCGTTTAGGAGAGTCATTCGGCAGCTGGAGCGAGTGGGGGCTGGGGAGAGTAAGGGTGGGAAAGGATGCTGGAACAATGCTTAAGTCACCTGCTCCTTCACTAAACACTCAGCCCCCCACTATAATAAACAGCATTCGAATGACGACGAAGAAAGGTAAGTGAGTGCGGCAGGTGGCAAATCACTCGTTCTGTACACACCGGATGTGGGTGAAAGACAGACGGAGGGAGAGTGAAAACCGGAAACCCTCCCCCTTTCAATGTTGATGGAAGAAAAGTTGAAAGAGTCCGCCGAAATAATCAGCGCACACAAACGTTCGATTCACTTGCCAATTGAAAAAAACCTTAGATTTTATCGCCTCCATTTTTATATATAAAATTAATAAATAAAATTGTTATAAAAAACATTTAAAAAAAAAAGCCCTTAAAAAAGGACCTAAAAAAATTAGGTAAAAAAAAGCGCTCAAAACCTCACTCTTTTTTTTTTATAATTTTAAATGTTGTTAGGAATGTCTAAATATATACATTTTATTTATAGCCGCCGTATAATAATAATATGTGTGTTATATAAGGAGAGTGAAAGGCACGAGACTTCCGGAAGCGATTATCGCCGAATAAACGTTCATTTCCTCCCTAAACTAAATTCACACCCTCCAAAAATAATAATAATAATAATAAAAAAACCTCACTTTTCAATTATTACCCCTTTTAAATTGCCCTAATCATCATCATCATCATTAGCGTAATAAAACAGCTGTTAAATTTTGAGCGTTAATAAATCCCCGCCCACCTACCCACCAACGGCCACTCCCACCTCAAATACACAACCGCTCATTCGGTTTAAATGAAATCACGTGAAGCTCACTCGCTGCTTCATAAACACCGTCACATTTACCAATTAAAAAATCTGATTAATCTGAGATTTCTAATTTTTTTTTTTTAAATTATTTAATTAGTTTTTACGGTGGTTCATTAGGGCCCATCTTTAATAAAAATACCATACACTTTTAGTTTAAAAAAAATATACCGGTACTGTATATAGAATTTAAAAACAATTATTATTATGACTGTCCTATAATAAGGAGAGGGCATAAGGAAGGTCTTTAGCTGTCTTAAACAATGAGCATTTTCCTTTAAATTAAACAGTGGAATTAGGCTCTCAATGGGCCACCGTTAAAAAATTTTAAGATACCGGAAAGAAATAAGGTTAAAGGAAAGGTGCAACTGCGCAATGTTTTCAATGCGACTTATAACCACAACCAAAAATTAATATGAACTGATAAATAATAAAAAAAAAAACTCGGTTACTGCGTCAAGAAAATCAAGACAACCCTCTGCTACAACGTCATAAAGAAGTTAAAATTCTAACAAGTAATAAATTGCGATATGAAAAGTTTGGTTATTATGTTACGAAAACACGCTAACATCTGCTATAGCGTCAAAAAAAAAAAAAAAAAAAGTGACAATTCTAACAAATTACGTTATGAAAACCTCGGTTACTGCGTCAAGAAAACCAAGTCAACCTCCGCTACAACGTCAAAAAAAAAAAAAAAGTTAAAATTCTAACAAATTACGTTATGAAAAACTCGGTTACTGCGTCAAAAACACGTTAATCTCTGCTATAACGTCAAAAAACACGTCAATCTCTGCTATAACGTCAAAAAGTACGTTAATCTCTGCTATAACGTCAAAAAAGAACACTACATTTTTTTTTTAGCAAGATCAAAATTGAACTCAAAATGTAACGGTTTTTTGCTTTTACTCGGATATAACGTCGTGAATAACTCACTTAATAAAATGACGTTATAACCAAGTTCTATATATAAAAAATTTCTAACCCCAAATTCCTCTAATCAAATTCAAACACCAATAGAATTTAATCGCGGTTTTTTACGAGGGAGAGAGAGAGAGAGGAATCTTCCCGCGCAAAACGAGGGAGTCCCTTTCATGTTCTAAAGAAGACCCCCGTCAAATTAATTGCGTAATCATCTCCCCACTTTCATCCCCCTCCCTCCCCACCACACACACACACACACTCCATTCATTCCCAATTACGTCCGCTATTAATAACAATAATGTCCCGTTAAGTGGTCACGCGATCAAAGTACAGAGTATGCGTCAAGAAATCCCTCATCCAATAACAAATATACAGGGTGTGTGTACGTATATTTACCTGAGGACAATGTTGTTGTTGTTGTTGTTGCTGCTGCTGTTGTTGTTGTTGTTGGGGAGAGATGGCCATCGAATGGTACCGCTGGTCATAAACCCCCATAGGGGAGGGTGACATACCCTGCTGCTGCTGCTGTTGTTGTTGTTGCTGAGGCAGCGGCGGAGGATACTGATGGCTCATCTGAAAAGTTCACGCAATAAAAAAAATAAATAAACAACAAATAAAAATAAAAAAAAATCGGCGGCGAATGAATGAAGAGTCAAAATGTAAACGTCGATTAATCAGTCGAAGGTCGTCACGTGACTCGTTTGTTTACATCTCCTGCCATTGCCCTCTTTTTCCATCTATCTGTCTATCTCTCCCTCTGTGTTAAGTAGGTTGAACCTGACTCTCTTCACCACCCATGAAAAAAAATCCCTCTCCCTCCCACAACATTATTTATGACGTGCGTAATGGAGAAGGCGGGAAAAGACGAGAAGAAACATCATTAAAAAGTGTAATTTCCGACTCCTCCTCCTCGACGGTTATGTGTACTACTAGTTAAGTGTGGGTGGTTGGGAGGGGGGGGGGGGAGGGGGTAGTGGACAACGTCCGACCTACTCTCTCTCTCTCTCTCTCTCTCTCTCTTGACATGTCAAAAGCGATAAAGGTGGTGGTAGTAGTTGTCGATTGACCAGACAGTTCGACTATAATTAAACTTTGGCTCCAAGCTGTCTGCCACTCTCACTCCTTCACCCAATAACAACCCTCACTAAATCTCTCTCTCTCTCTCTCTCACTTACGACCCCCCTCGCAAATTACGGGGTTAGTAGTTGAAGGAGACGATGAAGGATAAAAATATAAATCGAGACTATTAATCAGAGTGGACACACACATAATATACAAAGTCTACTACGTAAGAGGGGTAAGCAGCAGTGGTTTAGCGTGTGTTTAGATAAGGAAATACACTCGCGTAGGCTATCGATTACAAAACTACTAAAAACGGTGGCGAGAGATCCAAAAAAACCCTCAAGAAATCACTAAGAACCAGGCAGAAAACCATTAGGAATGTTTTTCGAATGGCTAACGACAGACTATAAGACACAAAACCATTAAAAACGTTTAAAAAAACATTTCCAAAAATCACTAAAAATCACAAAAAAAACATTTTCAAAAATCACTAAAAATCACAAAAAAACATTTTCAAAAATCACTAAAAAGCACAAAAAAACATTTCCAAAAATCACCAAAAAAAAAAAAAAACATTTCCAAAAATCCCTAAAAAGCACAATAAAACATTCCACACGTAAGGGAATGAAACACTCTACTTGTTCCTAGTAGGTTATCAATACCTAATAGGAAAAAAAAAATAATGCCGTAGAATGCGGAGGCCTACATAGTGATTTTGAGCTGGAAATAATAATTGATGGCGCATCATCTTCCCATAATCTAATGGGATTCATGGTACAGTACCATAAATAAAATGTAAGATTTTTTTAAGGTAATTTTAGCCCATGGTGCGCTCCTTGCACTTGCATGTTTTCTTTTCGACTACCTGTTCCCATTTTTATGGCAGCATTTTTAAGGAAAACTTTCATAGTACCATAACATAATATTATGGGACCATAAATTCTACACATTCTTTCTTCATCGTGAGAGAAAAAATCTATGTATAAAATTGTGAAAATTTAATAGCTAAAAATAAATATATGCGGACCTCAAGACCATCGTACAATTTGCCTCAACCAGTTACTCTCGTAGTGTAGGCCCTACAAATAATCCCTTTAACAAAGGCTCAACAATAATTTTATCAAATAACATCATCATTATAGGTCCAGTTAATTTGCATCACAAAGTGCCCTACACTTATAAAAAAGACTCATCCTTATAATATAAAACCGCAATTGAAAACCCCATACACAAACCATTAAAATTTTTCATACTACACAGTACAAAAAAAATTAAATAAATAAAAAAAAAAAAAGGCGGGAAAACCCTTTTTGTGAGCGTAGTATGAATGACGACTCATTTCCCGCCAAATTACGTCACGGCTATTCAGCGTTTGACGAGCGATGACAAAACAATCTCCGAAGCACACCCCCCCCCCACCCTCCCACTGGCGGTTACCCATGTACCAAATAAAAAGAAGACAGTGTGTTAGGGGTCTATTGTTTGGGTCCGTGTCCATTGTTGGGGGAGGGTCCAATAGATGGAAAAAAGAGATCAAGTGGCGACCCCTATCGTCACACGCTCCATCTCCCATTTCCTTCTTTCTTCCATTTTTTCTTCTTCCTCGGACTCTTGTCACAACTTCATTTTTTTATACTGGGGGGAGGGGGAGAACCCCCAATCTTTTGTCCCCCCGACCCCTCCCTACCCCACCTCCTCTTAAGGAGCAACAGGTGCTTTCACTTTCTAATATAGAAATAATACGAGAAGAAGAAAAAAAGGAACAAGTTGACGGAGCAGGTGACTTTCATTCATTCATTTAGGAGGTATCGTAACCTCGTTTCACGTGACAATACCGTCACCCCCTCACCCCCCTACCCCACACCCCTTACACCTCAAACACCCACACACCTTTTTTTTTTTTTACTTCTTTTGTGTCATTAGCTCACCCGCCACCCACCGCATTGTCCCTACTGTATTATGAAAACAAAGTATCCCCCTCCCTTGCTTTTCAAAGGGCACGTGGTAGAGACCTTTGACTTCCAGAATGGCCTATTGAGTATAGACCCCCTCTGCAGGTTGATGTTGATGGGACAAATTAGTTGAGCCCCACTCCGAGGGTTTTAACGCAGAGCTCACGTAGCCCAAAATCTAATTGTATGAGAGAGATAGGTGGGCGGAGCTTAAAAAATCTTACGACAACGATATTGGAATGTAAACAAATGACGTCACGGAGCAATATTAATACAGCTGCAATGTGATCTTACCTGTGGCGAGTAAGGTTGATTGGCTTGCATGCTGTTCCTTCCGCCGGCTCCCTGGGGCGGCCCCTGAGGACTGGGGCTGGAGTAGCGGTGAGGAGGCGGAGGGTACTGGGTCTGGTTGAACTGACTATGAGGCGAAGGAGGCGGGGGCTGCAAGGCGGAAGAGGGCGTGGCCTGCGATGATGGCTGCTGCTGTTGTTGTTGTTGCTGTTGAGGAGAGTGACCACCTCCACCACCACCGCCCCCGTTGCCTCCTCCAGGGGCGCCACCGCTCGAGTAGGGAGAGTTACCGCCCGGACCCATGTAGGTGGCTTGGGGCTGCACCGGCCTCTTCCCCGCCGAGTGACCACCCACCTCGTGCAATTGACCACCCTAAAAACAACGACAAAAGCAACATTCATTAATAAACAGAACTATCATTATAAAATTAATATTACAGTAAAATAACTAATACTTATGACGACGATAAAAAAAAAAAAACGTCATACCGTATGAAATTTTATATTATTGAAACTTATAAAACCGACGTCATAACAAATAAATCTCACACCATTTTGACATCAAATCATAACAAATAACGTCATAATGTATGAAATTTTTACATTATTTTAAAGTGGGAACCGTCATACCGTATAAAGTTTACCTAATAAAGCTGACGTCATAACTGATCATAAAGTAATTATAAATCTCACACCATTTTGACATCGAAACACAACAAATGACGTCATAACACATACGTTTTACCTGGAGTGACGTCATAACGTATGGTTTTAAGGCAGTATCAGAACGACTGACGCCATACGGTATAAATTTGACTTCAATTTCCACCTCAAACTTTATAAATCTGCCAGTCAAAAGATTATTTTGATGTGTCGAAACACAGCCGTTGACGTCATACCGTATGCATTTTATATCTTTTATAACGTCGAATAACTTAACAGCTGATGTCGTACGGTATAAACTTTTACACCTATTTTTGACTCGAAACATTACGATAGAAACAGCTGATTCTTTAAACAGAAGATTATGACGTCATACCATACGCATCATTCTCGAAAACAGCTGATTTTTTTTAAAAAAACCCGAACTTAGTGACGTCATTTAAGTACTGTATTATCCTTAACCTTCGGACTTATTTTTAAAAAAAAAAAAAAAAACATTAAAAAAAAATAAAATAATAACCTATATAATACACATAACATAATAATAAAAACGATGGTAAATCGATATCTAATCGATATTTGAAAAATCAAAACAAAAAAACAAGGTTATCGACTCAAAAAAAAAAAAAACATTTTTCAAACAATAACAAAAAAGAACAACAAAAAAGGAAAACAATAAACATTTTTGTTCCCCGCCTCAAATCACGAAAACAGCTGATCTCCAATTTTACATAACACAAGAAAAAAGAAAAAAAAAAAATATATATATAAGGAAAAAAAAAAAAAAATCTCGTAACGATCTTATTTTTATTTACGTTGAGAATGCGCATGCGCGCGTAATAAAAATTCCTTACAAAAGCCTAGTGACATTGGTTTTCGAAAGAGAAAAAAAAAAGAGAACTCTCTCTCTCTCCCTACGATGTTGAATGAAGTCTTTGTGGGGGTTGTTGGGGTGTGGGGGAAGATGAAAAAGTGACCCTAAAAAAAATATAATCCATTCCTTCTTCACTTTCTCCTTTCCCACCCCACAACCACCACCACCCACAACCCACTCCCACAACGCATCACCACTGACACACACACACACAGGGAGAGAGAGAGTAAAAAACACGAACGCTATTGATTGATTCCTTCTCAGCAACCCCGACGCAGCGCCCTCTCTATGCACATGCCAAACGTGCTACTGCTGCTACTGAAGCAGACGTACGACAGACACACAAATGCAAAAACCACCCACTCAACCTTCACGCCCACTACGGATACAAATCTCCATTTTTTATGCCGTCTTCGCATAACAAAAAAAAAAATATATAAATATATTTATATACATATGATGTGTAAAAAAAAAAAATGAATCTCCCTCCCCTCCCGACGGCCACCCTAGAAAACGTAAACATGAATGGGGAGGGAAATCCTTTATTTATTTGTTTATTTACGTCACGCACGTGAATGCCAAAAGAATTTTTCGGTGGTTCCCAACCTCCTTCGTTCATTCATGTTTTTTTTTTTTTTCGCATTCGTCTTATGAGGAGAAACAATTATTGAGGAAATCAAGATCACAATAATTATTATTATGAGCGCTGAACCAAGATCACTGAACGATTTTAGTGATTTTTTTTTTAAAAAAGCTTAAAAAAAGATTGAGTTGAGTTTGATTGGCGTGTTTGTTGATAATCGTTCAGTGATCGCTGAACCAAGATCACTGAACGATTTTAGAGATCTAATGATTTTTTTTTAAAGCTTAAAAAAAGATGTTGAGTTTGATTGGTGTGTTTATTGATAATCGTTCAGTGATCGTTGAATCAAGATCACTGAACGATTTTAATGATCTAGTCATTTTTTTTAAAAACCTAACAAATAATGATTAAGAGTTTGATTGGCGTGTTTATTGATAATCGTTCGGTGATCGCTGAACCAAGATCACTGAACGATTTTAATGATCTAGTCATTTTTTTAAAGCCCAAAAAATAATGATTAAGAGTTTGATTGGCGTGTTTATTGATAATCGTTCAGTAATCGCTGAACGAAGATCCCTGAACGATTTTAGTAATCTAGTGTTTTTTTTTTTTGTTTTTTAAGCTTTAAAAAAATAATTAATGGATATAGAGTTTGATTGACTCGTTTATTGATAATCGTTCACGCGTCAAAATGACATGTAAAAATAAAAAATGTACGATATCTCAAAACGCCCATCACATTTTAGTTTTTGATTTAGATTACAGTAAATATTATCTAGTAAGCATTTTTGAGTCATGAGTCAGGCTGACTTTTTTTTAGGCTCTGCTTATATGTTAGGCAAAAAAAAATAGATTGTTCAGGTGAAAAAAAATAGATTGTTCAGGTGAAAAAAAATATATATATTTCGCTGGACACTTATCAATCTCCGTAGATTTTGTAAACCAGAAACCGTTCGTTGATCTTCGTTCATTCGTAATGTTTTTACTGATCTCTGATTATCTCCCCATTTTTTTTTTTTTTTTTTGATAAACAATACAATTATTATTATTTAATTTTTTCTTTCGTTTGTCGAGATTGTTGAGCGCCGACATAAATATAAAATTTCAGAGTAGATAAATATTTTATCTGTGTAATTTTTTACTTTAAATGTTGGCAGTTATTTATAAGATTAATAAATGATAAGCCAGTTTAGCCTCCAACCATTCCCACCAATAATCCCAACGCCTCCACTTCAATTACAATTCTATTTCTATTGTACAGTACATTGTACTGCAGGTATAAATAACAATATACAGTATTATTAAATAAACAAGCAATTACAATTAGCCCACGCCACCTGTCTACAAATTCATTAAACTTCATGTAATTTTTTACAATATTATTTTCATAACATAAGTAAAAAAAAATCTATCTTCTATCTTTATAAAAAAAATCCCTATAAGTAAAAAAAAAATCCCTATAAGTAAAAAAAAATCCCTATACTGGACAGCACACTGTAAATCCAAAAAAAAAAATCCTTATAAATCAAAGTAGGCTAAATACATTTATAAGCCAAAATTTTTTTTTAATAGACCAAACGTTTGGGCCCTTTGAATGGTCATAAAAATGATCTGCTAGTCCCAACTCATCCCGGCTAACTTTAAGTCCTTTCAGCAGAAGGGTCGGAGCCAAATTTCGAAGCTCTTTATTGCTATTGGTTCATTTTGCTCATAGACTTTTCAAATGCACTGAAATTTTAAAAATGAATTGAAAACCAGCTTCAAAATTAATGTTAGGGCCTTTTTAAGCTGGTTTGCAATTAATTTCCAAGATTTAGAACGTTTGGGTCTCCTTGATTTTTTTATTTTTATTGATTATTAATTTTGCCGAGACGCGCATTTTCATCGAGATATTCAAAATCCACTTGGAAAATTACTTTAAAAAAAATTCTTTTTTTAAAAAAAAGGGGGAGGGGCCAAAAAAATTAAGACCTACAATAAATGTTCCAAATCTTGAAAGTAGCCTAAAATGGGCCTAAAATGTCGAAAATGAGCCCAATTATTGTAAAAGATTCAAAGGACCAAATAGCAATAGAGCCTCGAAATTTGGCTCGAAAACAGAGCTAGAAAAAACAAAAAAATTTTTGGGGTACATGTAGTAGGTCACTTTATTACCATCCAAAGGGCCTTATTAAAATCAACGCAAAAACTCAAAAAAAAAAAAAAATTCGCTATACCGAACATAAAATGGCCTTTTTCTCATCCACATAAAAACCCACAATTATTAATATTTTAATTAACCAAACAGTATTTCCGGTCTGTCCTCCGCACATACCCAAAAACTCAAAATTAAAAAATAAAATAAATTGATAGCGAAGCGAGTAAGCGCACGCATGCGCAGTCACGCGAAGCCATTCAACACGGATCGAATAAAAATCGTCGATTTAACACCTAAACAATTAAATGACGTCACGTGCTGTTAGATTAAATTACCGTTATGATTTCTTATTTATGCACTTCCGTGTCTCCGCCGTCCTCCCATCCCCCTCTTTGCCTCCCCACTCCCCTCGATAGAGGGCGGGGTAGGCGGAGGGAGGGAGGGAAAGGGAATCCCCGCTTCCTCACCCACTCGTTAAATTAGATTATCGTCTGGTGTTAATGACCCAATTTAGCCGTTGTTGATGTTTGTCTCTCTCTCTCTCTCGCTCACTCTTTCTTCTCTATTTTTAGCTTTCGCGTAAAAGGTGTTTCCTCAACCCCCCTCCATCTCTAACTCCCCCCTCCCCCCACTCCCCCTTCTCTCCTCATTCATCTTGGCGGATGGGGAGGGGGTGGTAGCGTGTCGTCATCGTCTTTTCTGCCTGCCAAATGACAAGGAAACCACTACCAGTAGCAGCAGCAGCAATCTTTCGCTGCCCTATGACGTCACTCACACCGCGTCACATCACTTCATTGACAGCGGATTTACTACTGATCCAGATTACGACACTCCAAGTTCGAACCACCACCGGGAGGGAGGAGGGGTTTGGTGAGCTGCTCACTCAACGAGGTTACTTTTTTCTCGAACGAGATTTAGTAAATCTTTTTTTTTAGAATGGGATTTAGTACAACGAATTTTTTTAAGAACAAGATTTTCGTAAAACGAATTTTTTTAGAACAAGATTTTCGTAAAACGAATTTTTTTAAGAACAAGATTTTCGTAAAGCGAATTTTTTTTTTAGAACAAGATTTCGTAAATCATTATTCTCGAACAAGATCAAAGCTTTAATAAAAAATAGATCATCGAGTGGAACAAATGTTTCATCGATGTTTCCAATTCGTTAAGTGTACAGTTAAAGCAAAAGGAAAATTGAGCAACATTTCAAATGTTTCTCGGTATTGTTTCATATCGCAACCAACTGAAACATTGTTTCAACATTCAACTTTAAAAAAAAAAAAAAGAGAAGAGAAAAAAAAAAAAAACATAAATTTTGTTCTTAAAAATGTTTCCACTTCAAAAACAATAAGTAAAAAAATGTTGTTTGATCAGATGAAACAATCAAGATTATGTTTTCGAAATGTTTCCTATTTTTCCTCTTCTAACACTGATTTTGAATTGAATAATAATAATTGTGAATTGAGCTGGAAACACAGGAGAAACATTTCTTTTTTTTTTTTTTTTTTTATTCTACATTTTTATGACGCATTTGACATATATTTTATTATGTTTTTGGGTGTTTCTATGTTATTTAAACGGAAAAAATTGTTTCAATTTCATCAACCGGAAACATACAGAGGAATATGAAATATTAAACTCTTACTTATTAACTTTACAGTAACCAGTTTTTTTTTTCTCCTTAAACCTCTACAGTATGTAGGTAATTAATGTTCCTTATCCTTACTGTATATAAAAATCACCGAAAGAAAATGTTTCTATCTTTATATATAAAAAAAATCTTATGACGTCATCGGGCAACGTGATCGGAATCAAAAAATAAAACCCTATTTAAAGAAAAACATTGTGCCTTTAAATTAAAAAAAAATACCAATACTGTAGGCCTACATCAAAAAAAAATCCCTATAGAAAGAAAAAAAAATCCCTATATAAAGAAAAATCCCTATAAAATAAAAAAAAATCCCTATTAAATACCTTTAAATTAAAAAAATCCCTATAAATAAAAAAAAATGCATGTACCGATACCTATTTAAAAAAATCCCTATAAATCAAAATAATCCCTATAAATTAAAAAAAATCCCTATGAATGAAAAAAAAATCCCTACAAATAATAATAATTAATAAAAAAATAATTCACCAACATTGTTCAAAAACAGGTTTCAATATTTTTTTAAAAAAAAAAAACACCTCTTTTGCTACCATTAAAAATCTAGATTAATAATGAAGATTAATTAAATTGGACCCAATTAAAAAACTTCCCATCGACTTTTTTAAACCATAAATTAGTTAAAGTCCTTAAATCAAAAACGAAAACTGTTCCGATTCCTAAAAAGAGAGAGAGAGAGCTCATAAAATGTAAAAAAAATATCGAGTGTGTGTTTTTGAACACACTTTTTATATCGACTGAGTTAATCGTTGTAGTTGGTCGCCAGAGGGCGTCGTCATCGTCGTCGTTCATCGATTGAGAGAGGCCGAGTGGCGGCGCTGACGAACGGAAGGAGAGGAGTGTTGCCCTTTGAAGAGCGAGAGAGCGAGCGAGAGAGAGGCGTAAAAAGCAATTTGATTTCCAGAGAAAACCTTGGGAGCGAAAATAAAGCCGTCGCTCATTGGCTCCGAACCATTTTTTAAATAAAAAAAAAAAAAAAAAAACACTTAGCGAGCGAAAAATATTAAAAACCCGTCACGTTCGATACAAGTTGACGCGAATGACGCGCCCTAAACGCTACAACCATTCGAGACAGGTTGATTAAGAGCGAGAGAAGAATGCGCCGGATTTAAGTTGGCGCTAATGGCTGATACAAAACGTTAGGGCGATTGGAGACGGGTTAGATGGAGCGAGGATGGAAAGAAAAAGAATGCAGCGCGCCGGAAAGAGGATACAAGTTGGCGCGAATGATGTAGGGTAAATGGTAAGGGGAGAAGGCGAGACAGGATAAGGTGAACGCGCGGGTTGTGCAATGAGTCGACGACGACGACGGCCTCGATTCACCGTACAAACAACTCGCTTTTTCCTCTCCTACCACACCACTCACTTCGCTTCCAAAGCTACAAATAAAACAAATTTTTTTTAAGGCGAAATGTGGCGCCGGGTCGAAAGGCCGAAAAATGTTTCGGCGAACAAATTTTTCGATCGGAAATACAGAATAACAAAAAGTTTTTTTTTTTTGGAATTGCTATGTTTTTGTTTCCGCGTTTAAAAATACACATTAACAATTGTTTCTTATAAAATGTTTACCAAAATAAGCAACAATGTACTCAAAATGTTTCAATATGTTTTCCCATTTTTGTCCACAAACTTTTCAAAGTAATAAACAACAAAATTAATTGTCTCAAACACACAACAACAAAGAAACGTGTTTCTTATTATCGAGAAAATGTTTCAACATGTTTCTCGGGCAAAAAACTAGAAAGGAAAATGTTTCTCTTAATAATTAGCGAAATGTTTCAACGTGTTTCTTCCGACAAATTCTAATCGTAAAAACAGAAAATGTTTCTCATAATTTAGTGAAATGTTTTGGCATGTTTCTCCGATTTTTCAAAATGTTTCAGCATGTTCCTCGTTCCAAAAACAACAACAAACAAAAAAAATGTTATTAAAAAGAAACAAAACATTATGTTTCACTTAACCTGAAACTTGCAAATAAGCACAGACAAATGTTTCAACATGTTTCTTCAAATAAAAACTTTGATGAAAACATGAAACACAAAATGTTTCTTCCTAAGCTGACATTTAAATACGCCAACAATGTTTCGCTTAATGTTCCATCCACGTAATTTCATAATAATAATTATTAATTAAAAAAAGAATGTTTCAGCATGTTTCCTTAATTGTTTCGAACTTTTACGAGACTCAATTAAAATCAAGTGTTTCGCGTGTCCCTAATGAAACAATAATTATGACGTTTTCGCGAGTTCCTGAAAGCGTGAGAAACGTGGAACGTCGAAGCGACGGCGTTGCAGAGCGACCCTCGTCCATTCAAAAGCCCCGCCCAAAGAGTGTGGGGGGAGGAGCTACGACAATGAGTGGTCTCGCTACGGAGGTTCTACTTAAGATTCACGCTCGTTCCCAGAAATAATATAACCCTACCTTAAAATTCTTATCAATCCCATTTAAAGTTCTAGAAAAAAAAAACAAAGTTCCAGTTTTCTCCGCTTAAAAACAAGAACAATTAAAACAGAAAGAAAAAAAAATAATTTACAGATAAAAACAAAACAAAATGGAAGCAATTAAATGTCATTATAATAAAAAAAAATAAGGAGGAGGTGATGGTTGGTGCTAATGGGAGAGCGTGACGTCATTCGAGATCGCGTCACGGAATGCGCAATCGCTGGTGACGTCACCGAGAGAGAGAGAGAGGGAGATTGGGTGGCGAGGTGAGGAGAGGGCGGCCGAGCGATGACCCGGAAGGACCCAACCGGAACTTCCCCCTCCAAACACAATGCGTCGTTAATGACCAAACAAAAAAAAACAACAAAAACAAAATGATTAATATTTTAATTATTATTATATTACAAATTCAGAAATTTTGAAAACCAGCTAAGTCCTGATAAACTTTAAAAAAAAAATTTTTTTTGGGTAAACTTAACAAGTCACTAAAATTTATTACGAGTCTACTAAACTTCATTTATTAGTGCGCTCACAATCCCTTCGCCAGTCCATAAAAGCTTATTGCAAAGCACTAAAAAAAAAAGAGCAGTGCAAGAGCCTCGAGCGTATTTACAAGTAACTACACCGAGCTTGTACTTGTATTAACAAATTACTAAGATTTCTTTACAAGTCACTCAAAAACCTTTAAAAGTCACCGAAAATGTTTCGCAAGTTACGCTTACGTTTTACAAGTCACTCAAAATCTTTTTGCAAGTCAGTTAAAATCCTTTACAAGTTACCAACATTTCTTTGCAAGTCAATTAAAATCCTTGACAAGTCACCAAAAATCCTACGCAAGTCATTCAAAATACTTGACAAGTCGCCAACATTTCTTTACAAGTCAGTTAAAACCCTTTACAAGTTACCAACATTTCTTTGCAAGTCGATTAAAAATCCTGTGCAAGTCGCTGAAAATGCTTTGCAAGTCTCTCAAAATACTTGACAAGTCGCCAAAAATTTATTTACAAGTCAGTGAAAACCTTTTACAAGTTACCAACATTTTTTTGCAAGTCGCTGAAAATGCTTTGAAAGTCGCTGAAAATGCTTTGCAAGTCACTCAAAAAACTTGACAAGTCGCCAAAAATCCTTTGCAAGTCAGTTAAAAACCTTTACAAGTTGCCAACATTTCTTTGCAAGTCACTCAAAATACTTGACAAGTCGCTAAAAATCCTTTCGCAAGTCAGTTAAAAACCTTCTACAAGTTACCAACATTTCTTTGCAAGTCAATTAAAATCCTTCGTAAGTCGTTGAAAATGCTTTGCAAGTCATTCCACGTCTTTACAAGTCACTCAAAATACTTGACAAGTCGCCAAAAATTCTTTGCAAGTCGGTTAAAATGTTGCGCAAAATGTTGTTTTAAAGTGACTGTACACGTACAAGTTTTCTTGAAAAACACTTAAAAAATCAATATTACGTCACTAAAAGATGATTAAAAGACACACTATAACAATTTCCTTTAATACTCATCACTTTGATTAATCACCCGCACTTTCCCTATTTACACGCAAAAAAAAAAAAAAAACTCAACTTTTAATTTCACCCAAAAAAAAGTAAACAAAGTTTGTAAAGCCACGTGGCGGCAATTGTAGCGGGAAATCCCTTTTATTATTAAAAGCCATTACTATTTTTTTTTTTTTTATTTATTTATTTTTATTACGAGTATCTAAATTTGAAACGTGATGTTGAAGTGGGGTGAGGTGTAAAAGAGGGGGGGGGGGAAAGGGGGTGAGGAGATGTCAAAAGATATTTCGGTAGCAAATTTCATAACTAAAAACGTACTACGTTCATATCGCCTTACTCCCCATATCATACACTAGTAATCAATTAATTCATTCACTCGCTCACTCTCATTCATTCATTCATAGACTCATCTTTCACTCCCCCTACCCCTACCCCCACCCACTTCATCGTAATATCATCATCACGGGTCAGGATTAAGGTCAGTGGGATATCCCGAAAACAGGTTTCTACTACCAAAACACTCCGGCAAACCACGTGTTATTATCGAAATAATAATAAGCATGTCCGCGCATGCGCACACTTTTTATTTTCTATAAGCTATTTAATTAAAGCAGGTAGGCAGAAAATGGAAATCCGTTCTTACAGGTTTCCGCTTTAGCCAGGGAATGAAAAAAAAAAAAGTAATTTGTAAAATAGGTAATCGATTACGATACTTTACTATCGATATTTTAAGGCATACGTCACATTTTTGACTTTAAAAAAAAATTGTGATTTTATTGTCCGCTTTAAACAGGTCCGTTTCCGCCTCAGACAAGTTTTCCGTTTTAGAGCTGTTTCAACATTGCGGGTTATTAATTTTTTTTATTTTTTTTTTAAGTTTTTCGTTTTTACGGGTTTTCGTCTTGTATAGTTGAGAAAGGTTACTTTTGGGGTGACCCCTGGTGACGTGGCGCCTGGCTCCTCCCCCCCTCCCCCCTCCACCGAGACAATGGGAAGTGAAGCCATGCGTTGCACAGAAAGACACGCTGCATGTTGTATTGAGGACGAGAGAGAGAGAGAGAGGGGAGGAGGAGGTGACATTCCTCTCCTGTTTACCATTTTAGTTAATTAATTCACCAGGAGAAAAATAAATAAAAAAAATTAAGGAGAAAGAATTTACCTAATGACGTTTCAACTAAGTCAACAAAAATAAAAACTACAAAAAAAATTATACAAAAGAATTTTTGTTGATTAAGATTTTCAATTCATTATTCACAAATATTCGCCGGGTTAAAAAAAAAAAAATTAGCATAATTATTTTACTAATTAAGAAATTTTCAGCTAATTTTAAAGATTTATTAAATTTTTTTTTTTTTTGTTGTTTTTAGATAATTTAAACGTAACGTTTTATTAGAATTTGTTAATTTTCCCTAATTAATCGAATGTTATTTTAAAATATAATTTTATGTCTAATTAATAAAATTCTAATCTAATTCAGCGAATTTTCTGTTTTTAATAATTTTCGGTTAAATTTTCATCATAAAAATTTTAAAATTTTTTTCTTTAAAAAAAAAAAATTCGTTCTAAATTTTGTTCCAAAATTATTGAATTTTATTCCAAATTAATGAACTTTATTCGATTTTTTTTTTTAAATTTTCGGCATAAAAGTTTCAAATATTATTTTTAAATTAAAAATAAATCGTATTTTTTTTTTTTTTAAATAATTTGCAATTAAAAAAAAAAAATTTGCATCGGTTAGCGCGACCCATTTAAGATTTGTTTATTGAGTTTCTTAGAATGGGTCGCGATAACAGTACTAATCCAAATTTTCGAATTATTATTATTAATTTTTGTTTCAACAAAATTTGGTTTTTCCCTGGTTTTTGAAAAAATTCATAGTCAAAATCTAAAATTAAAAAAAAAAAAATAATAATTCAAAATTCGCATCAGTACTGTTATCGCGACCCATTCTAAGAAACTCAATAAACAAATATTAAATGGGTCGCGCTAACCGATGCCATTTTTTTTTTTTGAAATTGCAAATTTGCATAAAAAAAAAACTTTCTAACAATTATTAAAAAATTTTCCAATAAAATTTTCTATTCTTCAAAAAAAAAATGATTAAAAAGCGATTCGATTTTTGTATGGGGTTATTGAGAACACGAAACGAGTTGTATTATTATTAATAATAATTTTGAGGTGAAAAACGTCAACAAACGGTCCATTGACTTAATTCGATCTCTCTTTCACTCTTTCCAAGGTCGCACAGATCGATCGATCGATCGATACCTGCATTTTCCTATGCACACACCTGTCAACAAACTCGTCTATTTCCAATTTTTATATATGTAGCCTATACGCACACAACGCACACCCCATTTAGAACGAAAAACAAACAAATAAATAAATACGTTTGTTATGGTTTTTTCTCAAAAAAAAAAAAAAAACTATTGCGCGTGCGCAGGCTTATATAAAATATGAGCGATCGATGACCGACAGATGGCGTTCGCTGAACAACCGCGCATGCGCCAATCTTCCCTTCTTCAATTAAAATTATTTTTATTAATTTAATGTTTAAAACTACGTAAAAAAACACTTTACAAAATGTAAAAAAAGTTTCTGACACTTTCCATGAAAAATTACATTGAAACTGTTAGTTACTTTTTTTTTTCTCTCAAAAACACGCACAAACATTATGTTAAAAAATACGATAAAACCTGATTTCAAATTATATTAACGAAAAAAAAAAAAATTCCTGACACTTTCCATAGAAAATGCATTAAAACTGTCGGTTTCCTTTCCCTCGCTCAAATAAGCACCAAAAAAATCGATAAACTAATTTAAACATAAATTAAAAGTTACATGTAATTAATTAATTTATTTAAGAAAAATAAAACAATTTAAAAAAAAAAAAAACCTTTAAAAATTTATTTTTTTAAAAAAAGTCTCTGACACTCTCCCTTGAAAATTCATTAAAATCGTAGGTTACGTTTTTTTTCGCCCAAATAATCACCAAAATTACTTAAAAAATTCGATAAAACCTGATTTCACGTTAAATTAACGTTACCAGTATATAATTAAATTCACTTAAGGAAATAAAATTTCTAAAAAAAAAAAAAAAAACCAAAAGCTAAAATAAAAAAAAAGTCCTTGACACTTTCCGTAGAAAATGCATTAAAATCGTCGGTCTCACTTTTCTCGCTCAAATAAGCACCAAAATTACTTTAAAAATTCGATAAAACCTGATTTAAAATTAAATTAACGTTACCAGTATTTAATTAAACTTATTTAAAAAAAAAAATAAAATTTAAAAAAAATAAAATAAAGTCCCTAACACTTTCCGTAGAAAATGGCATTAAAACCGTCGGTCTCCTATTTCTCGCCCAAACAAACACCAAAATTACTTTAAAAATTCGATAAAACCTGATTTAAAATTATATTAACGTTACCAGTACATTTAATTAAACTTATTACAAATAAAAAAAAAAAAATAAAGTCCCTGACACTTTCCGTAGAAAACGCATTAAAATCGTCGGTCTAATTCTTCTCGGTTCAAACACAAGCACCAAAATTACAACTTACTATTTTATCAAACCACGTGATAAAAAAATTCGATTACTGTATTAGTAATTAAAGAAAATATCAATAAATTTAATAATTTATCTTTAAATAATAATAATAATTATCGATTAAATCATTCCTTATAATGAAAAGTTTGAGCCGATGTCGTTCGTCGGCCCAGGGAATACCCTCCGCGTTCGCTGCCATAGAGAAATAGCATACAGATGGAGGGAGCGATAGATAGGGGGGAGAGAGAGGGAGCAGCAGCAGGGAGGTTGCTGCTTCGTAAGGTTAATCCTCCAAATGAATGCCAGCTCTTCATCTATAACGACAGGAATGATTAATAGATTGTTTGACAGCGACCAATCGCATCGCTCCAACCTACTAATCTCTCTCTCTCTCTCTCTCTCTCTCTTTTACCATCTCTCTCTCTCCGGCGGCGGCGGCGAACACACACACACAGAAAGAGAGATTACGAACTTTTTGCCTCCAAAATTTAAATTTCCGAAAAATATCATCGAACGTAATCGCACGTGTCACTTTCTCTCTCTCCATCCACACAAACACAAAACACACGTTGTTTTCCGCGTTTTACAATTTTCACATCAAAATTTTATGCATTTTTTAAAATTATGTACACATAAAAAAAAAATAATTTAAGATTTTGTTTACCTGATTCCTATATCCGACGGCGGCGACTTGATTATTGGTGATCGGCGCCTGATACATGTTCATGTGGGGCTGCGGCCTCATATTGGCCCCCGCCGCCGACCAATTCGGGTAAGGTCCTGTAGGAGCCGCTGCAGGCTCACCACCGTTACTTCCACCACCTGGGGGAGCCTGCTGCTGCTGCTGTTGTTGTTGCTGCTGCCCGGGCCCCCCACCACCACCACCACCTCCTTTGGAATGGTTCGCGCCGCCCCAACCACCAGCACCGTCACCCGCGTAACTATTACTTTGGTACCTATGCACGGGATTAGGTGACTGCAGTAACTGGTTCAGCGTGGGCGTAGGCCCGATGTGTTGACTGACGGAAGGGGGCCCACCTACACCGCCCCCTCCTCCTCCTCCTCCCAGATATCTCTGCGAAGCATTATACGGCACCATCATCGGGGGCCCACCGCTCGTTGATCGCACTAAATGAGAACCACCACCACCACCAACACCAGGACCACCTCCTACCATCTGCTTAGCGTTGGGCGAATAATTAGCGCGGCCGCCGTACTGATCGTACATGGGGCCCATATCCTGAGCCTGCCCGGGATGTTGTTGTTGCTGTTGCCCGGGATGATGATGATGATCGGGAGGCATACCGTAAGACGAAGGCGAATGCGGGGGCGGCAGTCGCTGCTGACTACTCCCGTACACGTCGTTCATTTCGCTCCCCGGCGGATGGGGCCCACCCGCGTGACCATACTCCTGCTGCTGCTGCTGTTGTTGTTGATGATGAGGATGATATCGGGCTTCACTTTCGTTACCGTCCGAAAATCCTCCATCCATCGCATTATTATTATTCATATTATTATTACCTTGATTATTATTATTATTCTGTTGTTGTTGTTGCTGCTGTTGCATTTGTTGTTGTTGGGCCTGAGCCGCGGCTGCTGCGGCTTGAGCGGCGGCAGCCCTACTTTTGGCGGATTTTCTTTTCGGCGCCGGTCGTTTCTCCGGCACATCTTGCGAAGTATCATCTTGATCTCCCTGCATATTATTATCCATTCCGTTCTTGAGCCCACCTCGGGGCCCTCCTCCGCCGCCGCCGCTCTTACTCCCGTCCTGCTGGTTGGAATTGCACTTGGCCAATTGCGCTGGCGTTGCCATTTGCAGCCCGTCACTGTTCGCACTCTTTTTTCTTTTCTACATATAATAATTAGTTCTTAATTAAAAAAAAGTTTTTTCGTGGTGTCGTCCTCCTCCTTCTTTAAAGGTTTTTTTGGAAAGGGAGTAGTAGTAGTAGTAGTGGGGGGGTTAAGTTCCCACGAAAACGACGTCGAGTGTATACGCGGCGGGATGTGCATACGCGGAGGGAGCCATACGCGAGGCTGCGCTCCACAACTGTCACCACAAATTACACGCACACACACACTCGAAAATAATATTAACGAGAAATTCTTATAAAAATTAAATTATTTTTTTAAATAAAAAAAAGAAAGTAGGGTTTTCTTTTTTTTTTTTTTTTTTTTTAAGGCTTATCGTCAACAACAATAATAATTATCTTCTGCAGCCTTCGTACGTACGTCGTTCTCTCGCCTGCTGCTGCTGTTGCTGCCTCGTCGTCGTTCGCTTCGTTGCTGCTCCTGCATCGTCGCTGTTGTTGCTTTGCTTCTTTCTCTCCTATGCGAAGTACATGTAGAATAGTATTCTAGGTTGTAGTAGAGAAGGAAAAATAGCAAATCCATCCGCTATTTTTTCCCCCTCGCCGCGGCACTACTCACGCACCGATCAAACGAAACGACGAGCTTTCGCGTTCTCCTTCGTCGTCGTCGTTCCACATAGCCAAAAGAGAGAGAGAGAAGAAGAAAAAAAAATTATACCTCCTCTCCCCGAGTTGTGTGAGAGATAAGCCAAAGAAGCCAAAAGAGAACTCTCTCCGCGCGCGCTGTAATAATTCCAGAAAGAAGAAGAAAAAAAAATTCCGCGAGGCGAAGATTATTAAAATTCACTCGGGTCAACCGTACCTCTTTTTCCACCCCCCGTCTGAAATACTTATTTTTTAACACTTGGAGAATATAGAAAACAATAAGGTTACGTGACCGCCGCACTCATTTTTGTTAAGCGTGTAGTAGTAGTAGTAGTATTATTATAAGGATATATATCGAAGTCTATGTCTTTTCTCCCTTCTTCTTGGTCGTATAGCGCTTTGGCTTTCTATGACGAATACGCGGTGGCGGATGAATACATTGGGTTTTTTTTTTTTTAACAGAGAGCGCGCGCGCGCGAATACAGCGTTTCTGTGTATATTATCTCTACGAGGACATAAGGCGATGCACTCCTCTCTCTCGTGTGTGCTAATACGTGTACTCGCCTGACTACTACTCGCAGGCCAAAAACGATGCGCATTATTATCGACATCGATTAGTCGCTCCTGGTAACCGCCAAAACCAGAGAGAGAGAAGTACACGGCATACCAGAAACAAAAAAATAATAATATAATAAAAAAAAAATAAAAAAAACCTTTTTACACTTTTTTTTTTGCTGTATATGTAATAGATAAAACGCTGGATTATTATTATAATTATTTTGAGAATGAAAATTTTGTTTTTTAATAAGAGTTTTTAAATATTTTATTTTATTTTGAGTTTGGTGATAAATTTTTAATGGAAATTTTCAAAAGCGAAGAAGGTTGAATTGTTTTTTTTTTTTTAAGTCTGGAAATGTGTAGGAAAATTTGTTTTTTTTTTTTTTTTAGTTTTAAAAATGTATTTTATTTAAAAAAAAAAAAAATTTGTTTAAAATTTACGAAACCAATTGTAATTTTAAAAAACCTCAAAAAAATTTTTAATACTTTTTTCAATTAAATACAATTAAAAAAAACAAAAAACTTGAAATTTAATTAAAATTTAGGTGATTCGTTGTTTCTCGTTTTGAAAAAAATGATAAAAAAAAAAATTGACCGGCGTCGCTATTAATAGTATGAAATATAAATTATTATTAATTAATAAAGCGGGGAAATTAAAAAAATTTAAACTGTCAAAATTAAATAAAACGGGTGTACGCATGCGTGAGAATGGACATTTTTGCTCATTTTTTCTTTGAACAGCTTTGACTGCCCTCTTTTGGCGATACAAAACATGTCAATCAACTTTTGCCAAAATTCAAAAAAAAAAAAACAACAACATTATTCCATAATAATACGAGTTAAATAAAATACCAAGTCTAGACTAACGATTTCTCGTATTATTCAAAAAAAATTATTTTGATTAAAAAAATAATGTTAATTTAATGCTCTTTCCTTGAAGAAATACATTCATTTTTTCGTCCTATGGAACCTCGATATAGCGAAGTTTTAATACTGCGAAATCTGTTCAATATTGTCCATGTACCAGTACTGTATTGTAAAGAAAATAGATAGACAAATACTAAGTTATTCACTTCAAAAGATATTTTGTTTACATTAAATGTTTGAGAAACTGCCTTTCAATGTTGCTGCCATGTTTTCACCATAATTATTAAAAACCAAATTTCAGTTCAATATAAAATATTATGGTATATCGGTCATTAAAAAAGAAAAGAGTGAAGGATAATATTTTTAGAACCTCACCAAATCCGATTCAGGATACAGAGGAATGTACCTACAAAAATCATTCTATAAATTTAATAAAAGAAAATGTGGTTGATAGAAGTTATAGCTATAAATACACATTAAAATATTGTTCATCTCTTCGTTACTCAGAGATCGGAGATCCCATAATTTATCAATTCTGACTTTACCTAATTTTTAAATATCTGCTTTGTTTTCTAATTGCGATCTTTGGTTTCTGCTGTTCAGAGAGATCCGAAATCAGGTGTAAACGCTCAGTCCAGTCTTCATCTTCGTCCGAGCTGGATTAGAAAAAACATCATCAATCGACGA
Source organism: Polydesmus complanatus (assembly GCA_034692225.1). NCBI lineage: Eukaryota > Metazoa > Arthropoda > Diplopoda > Polydesmida > Polydesmidae > Polydesmus > Polydesmus complanatus. The sequence continues at coordinate 3,370 of JAQGAZ010001351.1, read as the reverse complement.
TCTCTTAAATCTACTAGTCAGAAAATTCTATCCGCTCGTCTTCTAATCTCCGTTTGAAACTTTATGTCGTGAAACCTCATTAACTCAGTTTTCGAGCGTTCCTTAATTCCAACCTTACCAGTCGTTGTTCTTTACTCGTATATTTCGTATTCAATAGAAAGCGGGAGCAGCTTTTTCTGTGTCCAGCTCTAAGAATCGAATGACAAATCACGCATACAACGTCATTCTCGAATAACGACCAACAAAATACTTATACCTGATCAACTACGATCGTTCCCTCACTTTCTAAATAATAATCCACGTGAGAATTGGTTCTTCACTGGCAATAACTTCCCAGTTTTCCCTATCGTTGATTCCGCGGAACATTACGGCGACTTTCTAATTTCCAAAACTGAGCTCACCTAAGCTTATAAATAAACGAGCAAGTGATAGCAGGACTTTTACAAGCCTTGCCAAGCCTTCTTGTTTTGCCTTCAAAAGAAATTAAGTCTTAATTAAATCAAAATACAATCATGAAAAGTAATGAACTACCAGTTGGCTAGCAGAAGAAGAAATCTTTTCGGTTAAAACGTCGCCAACACATCGTTGAAACTTAAATCTACTCTGCATAATTATGACTTCACGCAGTCTGCAAGAACGGTTTTCGTCCAGCTTTCATTTCTTTACAATAGCATTCTGTTTTTTCTTTTGCTGGAAGATTGTGAAATGTAACTCTTCGGCAATTAATAGTATTACACTGTACTTGCATTTTGTTATACAGCAATATCTTACCACGGTATACCTTTCTTGAGTAGGCTACGTTAATTAATCGATGATGAGTCCGGCAACTTGTGTAGAAAAATAGTGCTAATAATTCTTTGACAGTTTCAATGATTAAAAATAGAAATTTTACCACTTCACAAGTATGAGCTGTGATATATGCCATTTAATCTTTCAACAGCTAAGTTGAAGAGTTCGAGTCTATTCATTTAACTGTATTTTCGAGTTGCAGTTTTGCACTAGGAATGACGTCAATCACAGATTAAACCCTCGGATTTCAGCTTTAACGTGCAATTCATCATAGAACATCTACGGATATCCATCCAACGACAATGTCTCGGTAAAAACTATAAGCAAAAAAACAATATAAGTTAGAGAAAATGTCAAAATTATTATTAAAGATTTGAAACTCAAAAATACCTCCGGAATCCAAAAACAGCAGACGGCGGCCATATCGATTATTTCAAAATCGATACGGTGACTCCAAAAGGACACTTTCTAAAATATTTATTCTTTATAAATTTAATATCTAAATAAACATTATAATATTAAATTTATTTATTAAAATTATCGTTCGAAAGAAATTATAAAAAATTGAAATAGTTTTTATTATTAAACTTTCTGTCCAATCAGGTCGTGCTTGAAAAAAAAAAATAAGAAAGCTCTGAAGTGTTTATTTGAATTATTAATTTTATTAAAAATTTGTTTTCATCCATTATTCAGGTTAATAACAACAAATTAGGTTATGTAACTTATGTTCGATGTTTCGAATGTGCGAAACAAAGTTTTTTTCGGCTTAAACGATACTTCTTCTTTTCCTACGCATTCTTTTAAATTCTAACGAGTGCGTTGTCGATAGCTATACGTCAGTGGATGACCCTATATAGGCCTATAATCTTGCTTTTAAAAATAATTTAATAAAATATTATTGTGATATGTGTGTAATCGCAAAAATATGTTGACGTTTCACTGCATGTAGCTAGCTACCCAATAATATTGTTACGCACGAGGAACGCGTGTACAACTTTCCAAACAAAAAACCCTTTATATATACAAAAAAGCAGAATTTCTCGTAAGCCCAGAACCAATTTGCTTTCCGCGAAAAATGGCTTTTGTTTCGAAAATATACTCGACCACAAATGAAAATAATCCGCCGTTAACTCCCCACACACCGAGTGGCTTTCAGCTTCTTGCTTCAGCTTAAACGACAGTACTTCGTCCATATTTTCGTATTCCTTCAAAGTGGCTTCTTCGTCCACGCACAACTCGTACATGTCCTCAGTCGCTCGGCGCAGCTTCCGCACCTCCTCCTCCATCTTCTCTTTTCCGAACGCATCGATCTGGCGCAACATCTTTTCGTGAAAGTGATCGTAGATCAACTTATCGGCTCTGTTCATCCGTCTCAACTTCTCCTTTTGCTCGGAGCTTAATTGCGTTCTACTCTCAGATTTTCTAGCGTTGAGTTTAAAGCTGATGACGTCGATCATGTTCCAGCACAACTTTTCCTTCAATAGAATCAGAGATTGATCGAACATTTCGGTGATCATCACTAGATCCAACTGTCCATCTAGTTCCTCAACTTTCTCCAGAATGGCGGTTTCGTTATCGAATAGCGTTGGGTCGACTCCTAAATCGAACGCCATCATATTGACAACGGGCAATCCAAGTAGGCCTATACGAGTTTTAATAATTTTCGACTCTTCTGGATCGGAAATATTTAAATTGATGAAAGTGGAGATGTTCATTCCATAAGATGACTCCAAATGAACAAAACCGTAAGCGGACTCGAACAACGACGCTGGGTCTCGTAGAATGGTGATGAATGTGGTGTGGCCGGGCATCACTGCTCTCATCTCTTCGTAATCGAAAATGGTGTGGTCAGCGAAGACGCTGTAGTTATATCCGGGCTTCAAATTCATTACCAAATTTCTGTCAACTTTCTACAACAGCAAAAAAACAAACAAGACTATATATGTGAGTTAATTATTATAAAATCGCGAAAATTTATCTTGGGACGACCCGGCCTCTCTGCAGGTAAAAGTTAATCCGCCCTTTTGACTTAAATTGGGTTCTAAATTATGAATAATAGGCTATATTGTGAGATGTTGTTACGAGAATAATTAATTTGAAGTTTTGTTTGTTAGTAACTAATAAAGTTTTAAATACAAATTTAGAAAATTTCAGTTGTCGCAACCTACTTAGAAAGATTTGTACCGAATTACACGGCCTTAAAAGAGAGAACTCACTTTTAAATTGCTGAATGGAATATTTTTGTTAAAGACATAAAGACGTTGGTATTTGTTGGCGTAACGAAGAAACAAATGGGTTACACTGGTCGAGGCTGTTTTATGCGTCTTAATGAAAGCCACGTTGGTCGCCAGATGGTCGCAAGTCAAAGCAGTTGTTTCCGACTTAGTCCGTTGCCACTTGAACCTTATCACGAAAAGAAATGAATTGAGTCTAAAAAGTTAAGTTTTGTTGAGAAATGACTTACGTGTAAAAGGTGAAACACAGCGAAACAATTAAGACGAAACCAGGGCCGTGGCGTGGGGTGATGCAGTGATGCGGCCGCATCAGGCGCCAACTTTTGGGGCGCCAAAACTGAGCCAAA
>JAQGAZ010001350.1:0-31417 GCA_034692225.1 Polydesmus complanatus | reverse complement strand
TAGACATAGTTTCCAAAAGCAGAGGATTACTGGTAGTTTCGAAGAAATAGATTATGTTTTAGTTTGTCAAATGTAACCGCCCTGACTTGAACAAGCCGCCCTCCCGTAGCAAAGCACGGGTACTTCAGCTAGTATATTATAAAGCAGAGTAAAAATTTTAGTTCAGTCAACTTGTAATTTCCCTAATTTGCCAAAATCGAGCTAAATAAAAAAAATAGCATCTTACAATTTCAATTTTTTTTTAAAACGTTGCGGTAGAAAATGTGAAAGAGTTTTTGTAAGTTAATTAATGTAGATTTATAAAATATTAACAGTTAAAAGAAAGTCTTCATAGCTGAGGAAGAGGGGGAGGGGAGGATTAAAATTTTTTTCTTAGAAAAAAATTGATATTCCTCAACTTTGTTACTAAAATTAGGTTTCTGGGTCACTTCTTGACGTAAATATTAAAAGTTGTTATATTGTGCAAGCGCATCATTTTCGCATTTGAGAATAATATATTTGTCGTAGTCAGGCATAAATATCAGTTGCGCGGCCCACTATCACTGAAAAAAAGCTACAAATAAACTTACTGCAAAAGAAAAGAAAAAAGCATTTCTCGAGCGGAATTGGTTGACACGAGAAAAAAAGTTAGCGCAGGTATGAATTAAGAGCTGGGCATCCATTCACATGTATAAACATTGGCACAAAACATTACTTACACACGTACAAGTAGAAGCCAGCCAGCAAACGTAAAGTGCTTTCTACAGGAATCGATGGAATTGTAAGGGGGAAAAAAAATAAAAAATAAAAATCGAGTTAGTGACCAAAAAAAGATTCGAACAGGACACCGGTCTGACACTAGCATTCAAGCTCTGGGAGAGAAAAAAAAAAAATACTAAATAAAATAAATAATAAAAAAAAAAAAGAAGCGTGACCTCTATGAGCTAGCACCCTGAATAAGTTAGCCTAGGTAAATAAACGAGTATCCAACATTGGTATATGACTCTACACTATCCACTACATCTTTGAAGAAAAAAGCAAACACCAAAAGCAATTTTCTCCTAGATTGAAGTGCTGTAGTCCTTTCTTTTCTTTCTCGCTCTCCTATCATTCTCCACCTTTGCTTACCCCCCCCCCCCACCCCTTTAACATTTTATACGCCAGAAATGTATTTCGTCTTCTTTTGGATAGGAGCATTTGATGCTATTATTGCTCGGTGTTCACAATATAATTATTTTTGGAAAGCTAGTAAAAGCTAAGGAAATGGAGTACACGCGATGCACAGTCATGCACTCTCTCTGCTGTTCATCGCCTGGATCTATTGGTTTGCATGTGGAGAAGAGAGAGATGGAGGTCTCTTCCACTCACTTCACATTACCTAAGCAGAAGCGACCACTTAAGGACCGTGTTTTGTTTACTCGAGCTCCATTCGAAGCTAAACACAGTTTAGAACGTTGCTAGTTTAAACTAACATTTTTTTAAATTGGCAACTAAAATGTTTAAATATTATCCACTCTAAACAAACGGTGCACGAAACGATTGTTACCGGGTAGTATCACGTTTTTAGTCATACATAGTTCTTTAAATAGTTTCGAAAATGTAGAATTTTTCATTAAAAGTTTTATCAATTTAAAAAAAATTCTAATAGAAATTACATATATTTCCTATAAACCGCAAACCTTCAGCGTAAAATGTCACAGCATTAATAAAAGTTTGGAATTATTATTAGTTTACTGTATTTGGCGGTGAAGAAGAAATTCATTCCTTATTGTGTCTCTTAGTACATCGGTGGCGATGGTAACAAAATAAAAATTCTTAGTACAATATAACCGCAATTGCTAAATATTGACTTTTACGGCGGTTCCAGAAATTAAGTAGCGACCCCGGTATTGCTCTTGGAATGGGATTTAGACACGCGCGAATGTAACTTTACTCGCCTACCATTTATCTCGGAAGTAGACAGTACTTGTTCATCACTAAAATAACCCCTCCCATTCTTAACTCTCGTATAAATGCAGGTGAGCAAACTTAAGCTAAAAAAAAATAAAATAAATATCATCACGTTTATGGTGATGTAACATTTGAATGATCGACTCCCGGCATCACAACAGTTCTTCTGTCAATAGAGTTTTAAAAATTATTGTTACCAGTAAACGAAATTATACCTTCTACGATATACACTTTTTCTCAGGGAAAATAATATTATGCGAATTATGAATAATTTTTATACACATTTTTTATACGTAAGAATATAAAGTTAGTGGGGGGAAATAATCTTTTTTTTTTTCTTTAAATGTCAAATTGCGGCTTCAAACTTTTTATGGGTTATAGTGCGAAGCGAAAGCCGGAACAAAATTCGCACTATATCCGGGGAATGGTAGAAATTGTAACTTAGGTGTTTTTCTATTGAAATGAAGCATTTGCTCAAAATATTTTTTTCATCTCATTGTTTTTTTGACTTTTTATTTTAACATAATTATATACTGCACTTGGCAAGAAAAAACGGTCCAGAAAATTTGCAATTTTTATCCCTAGATTTCCAATAGAAAGTTTTTTTTAGAAAAAAAAAAAATCATTCAAGTTGGAGCGCACTATAAACGAACTTAACATGCAGGCTTTTAATCTCAAGGACCAAAATATGGTCGCACTTTATTATGCGAGATCGCACTATAAGAGAGAGCACTATAAACGGGTTTTGCCTATAATTATTGAACAAATTTTTAACAAAATCAGTTAAAAAATTTCCATCTTATTTTTTTTTTTTTTGCTTATTTTTTTAAGTGCTTTTAACCTAGAATGCCGAATCAGATGCGTTCAATGGGCCAAAACTTAACTAAGAATCGATTATCACTGCAGAATTTGAATATAAATATGAACTTGACGTTGTTTTTGCAACTTTATTTTGCGCGAACGGATCGAAAATTGCACGTAATAATAATTATTACAGGGTTGAGTGTACGCGGCATTATTTATGAACAGCTGAATTTACTTTTTCCTGCATAGGGCAAAAATAGAATGCAATGGGCATTATTTGCAACTTTTTTCCTCGTGTTTGTGCAGTATTAACAGTATTTTTTTTTCAGAAATAATTAAGGACAATAAATATTATCTAAAGTCTATAATTATTTAATGAGGAAAAAAAAATAAATTTCTATACGGTATAAATATTTGAAGCGTGACGTATTTTTCTGACGATTACACGTAATGCGAGAATATCGATTAGCTGGACGTGATCTAACTGCCCAAAGTCGTTAGTTTTGTCTCTTCCCCCCTCAACGCTACTTGATTATTAAATATCTCATTATTATTGTTGAGTGAACCAATCGTCATCGTTTCGAGTTGATAGTAGTAAGTTGGCGGAATGTTCCGCTATTAAAAACTAAAGCAATAAATTGGCGAGTCAACTAATCAAATGATGGCGATTGGACAAGCTCAGCTAAAAAAGATAACAAATAAAAAAACAAGCATCCGATGACCTAGCCGATCTGATGCGCGTTGGTTAATGTCGTGGACCTTAGTCGCGGGTCTCACGCGCACGCATGCGGCCTTTTTTTTTTTTTTTTCGTTTTAAATTCGAGTTGACATCATGAAAATTGATGGAAGTAATTGCAGATTTTTTTTCTCTCCCTCCTGCTTGTTTCTTTTTGCCATTCAACTCGAATTTGCATCATATTTTTGATTGAGAAAGCTCCCGATAGAAAAGTTATGGGTAATTTAATACCGGTACGCGAAAAAGAAGAAAAAAAAAATTGTCCCTTGACATTTAACCCTCATTTTTGATTTTATATCTTTCTATTTTGTCATTCTATTCGTTCGTTGATTCGTGGAATGGAGAAAACGAAGGCGGGTACTTACCATGTATATGAAAAGAAAATTCAATAGTGAATCGCTTATTAATTACCCGTTGATGAAAAAAAGATTAAACGTAATGGTCCGGCTGCTCTCTCTCTCTATTCAACTTCTGTTTGAAATTCGAGATGCTTTTTACGGGTAAATAAAACCTACAGAATTACTCTCTTTCACCGAAGGAACAATCTGATAAGAATTCGATTTTGATACTTTGTTTCACTTCGCACTCACACGTTCCTTTTTTTTTTTTATACAGTCATCTCCCTTTTATGATACATGCGCTGCAATGCTTTGATGGAAACCGATAATTTTACATAAACATGTTTTTCTGACATAATTTTAAATATGTCGAATAATATATTAAAAAAAAAAAAAACTTTTAATAAATATAATTTGATGCCATTTTTTGCTCCATTTCAAAAAAAACCACAGGTATTTCAAAGCAAAACAAAACAAAAAAATTAGATAATTGATTAATTTTTTTTATGTGAAATTTTTTTTTTTGTAATTTTATTTTGCGATAGTTTTTTTTTTCTCCTTTAAAAATTAATTAATTCTATATTACTTTCCAATAATAAAATAACGTGCTTTTATTGACATTGGGGGCTCACAGAATTAAATTAAGTTTAAAAATTATTGTTCAAAGCACAAAATGTTTACTGTGTTCACAAATGAATTGGATTTGCTGCGTCTGTGTTGCGTTAAAAATGTATTTGTTAACTTGATCGATAATAACTAAGGATTGGCTATATTTGGTTTGAGATGAATAGGCTACAATAAAATAAAATGTTGAGTGTAGAGTAAAGAAGCGGCGTTATAAATCGCTGTTATCTGCGCAGTCCAAAGACGTAAATAGAGAGAGAGAGAGAAGCAAAATTTCAAGTGCAGGTAAATGCGTTATTTGACATCAATCGCTAACCAAGAATAGAAAATAGAAAAGAAGATGCTAACGTCACTCGTCAAAAGAAAGAAAAATACGTCGTGTCAATCTACTGTATTCTGATTTACATTAAACGTAGCCAAACAAAACATATAACTCAACTCCCAAACTTTTTCCATTTACACATGACAATTGGCAAGAATCTTCAAGATTTGAAAAGCATTATAACAGCTGTTTAAATTCTTTTTTTTTTTTCCTCTTCTGTATTGTTATTTTTTTAAAGCATAACTAGAGTAGACCCCTACTGCGTTCAAAAATGATCAATTCAAAAAATTTAAATTAAATCAAATTACAGTGAAACCCGTTTTTGATGCGATTTGTGCATTAAAAAAATATTTGAGAAAATGCTTCATTTCAATGGGGGAAAAAAAACCCCACAATTTTCAATAGATAATATGTGAAAACAAATATTAGTTTTTAGTAAATTTGCTATGATTTTTCAATATGAACTTAGGATGGAAACAACTGGATGGAAAAAATAATGTAATTTGGAGTACCAGGTCTAACAGATAATAACATAGCCACAGTTTGTTTGAATTTTGTTGCCCGATCTATGAACAACGGGGAATCCAGTATGTACTAGCAATTATTATTAATAAATAAAATAAAAAGGGAATAGATTTTGAAGTAAACAACTTTCAAAAAATAACAAAAAGAGAAGAAAATAAAAATGTGCTATACTGTAATAATAAATGAGTGATTACCATTGAAGTGTAAACAACAGATCCTTCGAATCTTATAATATTCTTTATCGTTGCCGAAAATTTTTCCACCCAAATTAGTGAAATATTTGCCCCTCATCCATCAAGATTAGTCCAGATAACACCTTGATTGTGAGAAAAGATCTAATAAATTCTTCACCGCTTTTCATTTCCTATTATGTTTCGTCCACCACATCAGTATAAATTAGGTGAAAGAGATGAAATTAACATGACGGCACCTTAAAGAAGGAAGAAAAGGAGCGAAAAATGTACAATTGACCACAAATATTTTTTTCTTGACTAACGTAGGAAAGTTAAGTCCACACTCGCCTACAATTGGGGGAAATGCCTCGAGTCTACGGGATATAAGAAAATCGGGCTGGAGACCCCCTCGTTGACTCAAAATCCCTATTTTTTTCTTTAACAATAATTTCACTTGCTAATCTTAGCTAATCCCTCTTAAACTTCCTCTACTTCGGTGTCAACTCCAACGTTTCTTTCCACTCGCCACCGAGTGACAGTTCCAACCACTACATTTCGCAACTTCAACTAAATAAACACACACTCGCTTGAAAATAGGTACTAAATATTTTTTCTAATTCTTTTACCTCTTTATAACAATTCTTCTTATTTATTTTTTTAAAGGAACAAAAATTTTCTTTTGTGGAGAACTCTCGAAAAAAAAAGTTTACTTAGGTGGATAAATTTATAAGTCATTTTCAAGTCTTGGTTTCATTTCTCGCTTTCTTTATTTTTTCTCGTCATTTTGTCAAGCTCTTAGCTTGCCACTCATGTGTGATCAGGTATTTTTTTGTCTCCCCCCACCTCATTGAAAGTCTTAAGGACATGCACCTGCCTCGCTCCGCACAGTTCCAAACCTTTCCCCGTTAATAGACAACAGTTAACTCGAACATGAATACCGATGACCACTCGAGCCTTAACTTTTATTTTTTTGTATATTGTTGGGATAGCTATTCATGCTTTGTATTGTACTTTCAATAACCCCTTTTTTTTTAATAAGAATTGAGGAAAAATTTAATACTAGAACACGTGTCAAAACAATATTCATATTAAGAAATTTGCAGCTGTGTAATTTGCATTTCAATGCCCATTCATAAAAAAAAATAATGACTCGTTAATTTAAATATTTCGAAATTATTTTGATGTGTAGAACAGTAGTTGAGTGATTGATCTACCGCGATTATTATTAAAAAATATAAATCGTTGTAAAATAATAATTTTTTGAAACTTTAAATTTATGTTAAACCGTAATTATCAAAATTTTTTTAAAAAAAAAAACAGAATTTTTTTTAAATTAAAGTACAGAATGTCACAAATTATTTAATTATTTGTGATAATTATCTGCTTAATTACTATATAATCACTGGTGAGTCAGCAAATTTTATTAAGGTAGGCCCCCAAAGTTTCGATAGTATGTTTTCCAAATAGAACTTTCTATTTTTATTTACCGTAATTAAAATAAGGGGTACCCAATGACATTTAGAAATTTAATATGAATTTTATGGTTAAAAACATACTTTTTGATAATTTCAATTCTTGAAAATTTAAATGTAAAAGTTGAAATATGTTATTTATGTGTTTAACATTAAATTTTATAATGAGTATGCCAAAATAGGCTCTCCCGCTCATTAGACTTAGGGCTTATATTCGAATTTTTTAAAGTTTTAAGTTTTTTTTTTTTAATTAAAAGCCATATTCAATTAGAAGCCCTATAGGGCTTACTTTTGAAAAAATCAACGCATCGCGCGATCTTTACTGACTTTTCTTCTTAATTTCCCTTGCTCACGTCATCATTTAAATTTAAAAAAAAAAAAATTTTTTTGATGTTGAATTATTACATTATTCGCAAAATTAAAGCCGAGATATGACGCTATTTAGTAAGCAGTTTCTTCTTGCAATCAAAAACTTTTATTTATAATTTTAGACAAAATTTCGATGCATATAAAAAACCATAGAATGAATATTATTATACACCCAGTCAGTAAATGAGTAAAAGTGCGATTAACTTGAAATTTAAGGTCATTGATTTGATTCAACATCATATTTACAAGTCTAGCGGTCATGTCACGCATGTCGCAACTACCAAGCGTGCATTTACAAAAAAAAAAAAAAACCGAAAGAAAAATATTGCTTTAAAAAAACTTCGGCTTTAGGTCTAAATTGAAGAAGAAGAAGAAAAAAAAATGAAGAAAAAGCTCAGAAACATAAAATTGTATTTTTGTTGCGCGGGCGCCCACCCTCTAGCAATCCCACTTTCCTCCTACTCGAACTACATCTTTCTCTCTACACACACACACACCCACTCCAACTCGCACTGTCTTTACTCATTCTGTGATTTTTTTTTCTTTTTTCGTCTATAAATGAACTCGTATAATATGAATATGTTGGCGTCTCCCTCTCTCATCCTCCCACTAACATCCTTTCTCTCTTTCCATCACTCTCTTCCTCTCTATCTTTCTCCCGCTCAAAAATTTTTGGATTGCAAAATCGATTAATGCAAAAGTGATGTTCGCGAAATTTTTTTTCTTTTTCTCGTTCCCCAACCTTTTGTGCTCGGAGAAAAGTGATGGAGAAAAAAAAAAAAAAAGGAAAGAAAAATCCGTGTACATCTCTACGGATACGTGTACGGTACACCAAACAAGACGATATTTCAGAGCTGTCATATAGTCAGAGCCATTGCGTGTCAGCGAAATTTCAACAAAAATCTCACACAACAAGTTAATCGGAGCCAGCGTGAAAATTTTCCACGAGGATTTTTAACGAGAAAAGCCTCTCTTTTAAAAAAAGTCATTCCGAAACATTTTATTAATTCAATTAACACGTCATTAAAAGCGTGTGAGATTGCGGTTAAGTTTTATCAAATAACCGCACACTTGCTGCCGCGCTTCTATTATTATTATAAACGATACGCCCTATTAGAAAAGTTGGAACCATTTCTCGTTCAATTAAAATAATAGTAAAGCGTTTTTATTAACAAAAATGTTAACCGTTTATGTAAGCGGTGAAATGGTGTGTTGCCGTACGTCGCTACTCTATTTGAGGTTTTTATTATTATTTTTTTTATTTAAAAAGGAATAGCTATTAAGAAAATCAATTAATTATTTTGTAGTTCAAAAATGAACATTTGTGAGCACTTTGTAAATTGTTACAAATTGTGAACCTAAAATTCCAACTAGTGTTTATTTGCTTCTTTGTGACAAAATTCAGTTCTCTTCCAAAAATCTCAAAACTCACTCTTGAGTCAACAAAAATATGGGAAAATCAAGAATAAATGAACAATTATTTTATCATCCTGACAATATTTCTGTCCACACCGCTCTTCCAACTTGAGAGTATTTGGCCGAAAAATAAATCGTTATTTTGCCCAGAATAATCTTGATTGACTGAGAAGACATTTATAATAGAGACAAAATTTAAAACGCTATTCTTATTCAACTACCGATATCGAAAAACACTACATTCAAAGATGGGATAAAATAAAACTGTTGTTAAAGAGGGTCTTAATTAATTTTAAGGCGGGATAATTATCTCGCAGAATGCTTGTCGCATTACAATAATTTTTTTCACATCCATAACAAAAATTTTGTTTAAAGTATGCTTCTTGGTAAGCTTCGTATTATAAAAATCTGAATTATCCGGCTGGGTACCTGGTTTCTGGCTAAATTTAAGATTCAGTGCATCACCTCGTTGAATTACATGATGCAATTATCATAAGAAAAAAAAATTTAAATGCAGAAAATGTTAAAATATTTAAATGCAGAAAATGTTAAAATATTTAATTGCATTTAAAGCACAATAATTGATTTACGCAACAATAGAAAAATATTTAAATAAACAAAAATATTTTTCCTTACGGTTTTAAAAAAATGCAGCCATAAAAATTAAAAACATTTAAAAATTAATAGTTTTTATTTTAAAAAAAAAAAAAAAAATTTAACTTAAATAATAATTGACGTGGCATAAAAATGTACAAGTAATAAGTAGAAAAGTTTTAAGAACATAACTACTAGGTGTTGTGTTGTGGTGGATAAAAATTGAAGATGTCAGAATGTAAAAGAAACTTGAATGAACACATGTCGAAAACGCGTCTTACAAAAGGGTCCTATTATATTTTCACAAACGAAAGAAAACGCCGCCTTTAAATAAGACATAGAAACAAAAAGAAGAGAAGAAAAGAAAAAAAAAAACAACAAATCTAGCGAAGCAATGCAATGTATTTGAAAGTTGAGGGTTGAAGGAGGTGGACGGACACCTTTTTCCCCGGCAACATTTTATGATGACCTCAATGTCAAAAATGTAACACCTGTTAAAGATTATAAGGAGGCCGTACCCACTTAGAGAGTTTAATATGGAAGCTCTGACATTACAAGACGTTTAATATGAACGTTTAGTGAAGAGCCTCGCAGCTATATGTTCAGCAACAAAAATACGAGTTGAAAATAGAACTTATGTTTCACACGCATACTCCCCGCCCCTACCATTGAAAATGAGTGGCCGAAGCAGCGCGGGCGGCATCTTTCTCTTTGATGTGTCAAACTTTTGGTGAGGAGCGCAATTCTTACATTGAGCGATTACAACAGGTAGAGATTTTTGTTGGACGAAGTAAGCAAATAATTCTAGGCTTGGAATACAAATGAAAATATTGTCGGGAAATATAAAAGAAATCAAAACTCCGAGTTAACTTTACTCGACGATATGCAAGTCACGTTCCGAACAACACAAGAACTGGAATTTTTTTCTGTTTACAAAATTTCTGGATGATTACCGATAATTCCATTGCTAATTTTTTTAATTAACTCACACGTTTGCAAACCGTAAATAATAATCTTAGTTAATTTTTTCCCCTCGCAGGAGGTAATAAAGTTTACGTGATTGTTGATGGGAAGAGTAGGAAATTTATACAGTGTGATATGATTTTAAGAATTATTTTTAAAATAATATTTGAAAATTTTTCACACAAATTTTCTTAGTATAAAATATTTTTCAATTTGAAATCAATTTTAAGAAAACTGTCCATGTGAGGTTGATTTGACAGACACTGATTTCTAATGTAATGAGCACATGTAACAATAATTTGAAAACATTCTGGGACTTGAAGTTACAATGTTTCCTCGTTGGGTCCTCTTTTAGACACAAAATGTTCAGGGTCACAATCGTTTTGCTTCTCAACCTTTTAAATTTTATTGCATTGTTTTTATTTTTGCTTTTTGTTTTTCAAAGGGAGCTAGTTGCCCTAGTTGGTTATTGCGGTTTTAGAGAGAGAAAAAAAAAAGAAGCACCTATATGTTGTTGTAGTTCCGACCACCAATTGCTTTTCAGGTAATGATTGCATTTTATTAGTTGCGTCTTTATCAATCTACGAGAATAATTCGCGAAGTACAGTAAATAGCTTTGCATTTTATAAAAATAAAGTAAATTGCGAAAATAGAAGTTAAGCATCATTAATATAAGCTGCATTTTGCATCTGAAATACAGTAATTGAATTCTCAATAAGAGGAGGATTTTCTAATTGTTTTCAATATACCATTGCCGATAATAATTATTATTATTGACATTTGTTTTTCCATCAATGGATTTTCAAAAGGTTGCTTTGTGACTTTTTAACACGATTGTACAAAAAAAAAAAAGCTCGTTTACTGAATTTCGTATTTTTTTTTACATTAAACTTAAAGTCGCATTAAAAGTCGATGTTTTTGAAGCTGGCTCCTATAAATTTGCAATCTAAATAGCTTAAGTCATATAAAAACGATGGGTAGGCAGCCGCGAGCCTCGGAGGGCATCTGGCTCACTACCCACTTGTTTTTAGCTTGCCTTGCCTTGTTTCACTCCTCAGGGAATAGAAAATGGAGTCCATAATGATAACACTTGACGATAACATTGTCGCCTTATGGTCTAGACATTTGAACCAAAAATGTCCGTCGAATCCAGTTTACATATGGCGCTTTGGACGCTTTTTTCTTTTTTCCCTACTCAGCCCTGACTCCGGCAGTCCGAATTTTGAGGAGAGATGCTTGACCATGAAACAAGGGGGACAAAAAAGAAGAAAATAAAAATAATCAACGACGACAACATTAAGAGTCAAAAAGTAACTTTATTTTAATTAGATTTGACATTTTTACGCGTTTGAAGTTTCTTTAAAAAAATGGAGTTAACCCTTTTTAAACATATTCGCGGGCATTGAAATGTGCTTTAGAGATTTTTAATAATTGCACTGTAAGCTAAAGACTGCAATAGCGAAATAATTTGCTTGCAGATCTCAAAAATAATGCAAAATTTAATTTATTTAGAAAAAAAATTTTGTAGAATTAAATTAGATACAGTACATTAGTTGCGTTTAATATTTGTTTTCCTTATAAAAAATTACTGGAGTATTTTTTTAAAAAAAATAATAGCTCGATTTGAGCTTTATATTTAAAATTCAAATTGTGAAATGTGCAAATAGGCTGCCGATAGTGGGAACTCGTAGATAATTTTCTAAGGCATGCAATTTCATTGACCCAAAACGAGATCGAAAAAAAAGGCGTCCAAGCGGCTCCTCGGTGACATTTCTCGGTGTCATGTATGAAATGAGAGCATCTTTTTGGTTGATGTTTTGACTTGAAAGCTGATGAAAGCGCCGGAACGCTGATAACCACGCGCAATAAGCATTTTTGAAAAGCATGATAGATGCATGTCTTTACACCAAAGCGTAGCAGGATACGGTATACATTTCTTGGCACATCCAGTCTCCTACCGATATGCCTCATTTTTACCCTGGCAGCTGGATATGCACCATTTACCTATCTACCACATCTCCCTGATAAATTAACTGAGCATCACTCGCATCTTATCCTATGCGACAAGGCGACTCCATCATTAAGACCCAGACTCCCAACTGTCCTTACAAAAACCTAGTCCAACTAACGAAGGTAATTCGAGTAAAGGCCGTTTACACACAGAAATAATTATAGCATTTTTATGAAATTAATTAATTGCGTTGTATCGATGTCTCGCATTAATTTTTTTTTTTTTTTTGATTATGTTTGCACACGAAAAATAAAATGCGTATGTATAATACGTTATCCTATGAATATATTATTATCCCGGATATACCGGTACTTAAAAACATTATATAAATGTAGAATTAAAAATGAGCGCCCATTTTACGTCAGCTTTTGTATTTCGATGACTATAAATGGATGCATGGTCTTATTTACTCTCGTTCTTGCGTAATTATGCTACTCACCGCTGCTGTAGAAAATAGAGGTCAGTAAATACCTGAATACACATTTATTTAAATGCTTAAAACAAGCATTTTATTTTATTATCCTAGTTAAACAACACAAATAAATTTTTAAATGAAACAGTTTTTTTTTTACCTACGAAAAAAAAAAAACCCCCCCATAAACGGTAGCTGAAAAATATATTTACAACCCGGAAAAAATTCGTTTTGACCGAGCATATCTACACCCTAGTTTTATTCTATTTTAGAATAACAATTCTTATTGCAAGCCCAGGAGAGCATAGCATACTGCAATAAGAATTACTGTACTGTTTTTGCATAGTAAAAAAAAAAATGCCAATTTCCATTAAAATGGCCTAATCCTCTTGTAAAAACTTGTTTTTATCAAATGGTTAATTTTTAAAATTAATGCTCTTGAATGCAAAATAGGTTAGGCACCGCGAATCCTATAGGGAAAGCACTGATTTACAAATCTCTAGTTAAAATATCGAAAAGACGTGAAATGGAACTTGCCCATCTCACCTACCGGTACTTTTGAACAGCGGGGGAGGATGCTTTAGATAGGGGGGGGGAACGTGATGTAGCGCCTTTCCATTCACATCGTGCATTTCGAGTCTCATTCTATTTCCAAGCGTCGATTTCGAGTGCCAACGTAATGATGCAAATTTATGCAGATGAACGTGCGTATTTAAAGGGAGTGTGTGTGTGTGTGTGTGATGTTAACGTCGTACATCTTAATTAAAGAGGATGCTTCACGCTTACGCGCCATTCTAATTTATCATCACACACGTACACACACCGTTCCCCAACCGTTAGCATTACGAAAAGTATGATAAACGACGATAAATACGTCACGTCAAGTTGGAGCATAAAGTGCACATTTCTAAATAAATAAGAGAAACGCGCATTGCACATGGACCAGATTGAAAGACCCCCTTAATAAAAACAAAACGTGGGTTTGTTCAGCTGCGCGTTTTACCCGAGTTCGTTTCATGCAACCGCCGCTCCGTCAAAACAAACGAGAGTTCGCCTCTGCCTGTGTGAGACCAATGCGTGAGGTCCTTTCAATCAGGACCGTTCGTTCCTCGCTTTACGACAATGTCGTAACGTAAACTGAAGGGTGCGGGCTAATTAAAGCGGAGACTGTCCACACTGGCTTTTATGATCTCATTATAGATTTTCTTTTTTAAAAAAATGGACCATTATTAGTTTCTAGATTTAAGTTTTAAATAAATATATTGAACTTAATAATATAAAAATTATTTAAAAAAATAATTTCATTCATATTATTTGTTGATGTTTTGTCTGGTTTTTAAAATATTTGCAATGACAAAATTGATCGAACATTTAACTTTGGGCTTACTACGGTATAGTAAATAACACTGCCTCCAAATAAAAATAAAAACACACACTCGATGTTTCTTTAGTCTCTCTATTGTCCGCCTCGACTGAATTTGAATGAGAACGCGACTATCGCATTTCAATTGTGTCGGCACTTCCGCATGCCCATGACCCAGGCAATGTGCATCGGTGGTCGGCGAAGCGCAACCTCATTGTCTCACTCGCTCTTCCGATGACCGATGATAGCAACAAAATGTGTCTTCATGTGCAAACATTCGGATACTAATTTGACAAAATTCGCCGCCATTACGTGTATGTAAACGCTTTTTCTCAATGCTATCGATGCGTGCAGTGGCGCAACTACCGCCACGTGTGAATGCACACGTCACTTCCCAGCATCGCACCCTCTCTTCAAGATCTGGGTCCGCTTTTGTAAGCCCCAAACACACCTTTTCCCCCCACTCATAAAAGAATCTTACAAAAAAAAAAGATCTCGCACCGACCGGGTTCATCCAGTGTTACGAAAACTCTTTTGATGAGAGAGAGAGAGAGAGAGAGAGAAAAAAATCTTAACAGCGCCCTACACATGTAGGCTACGTGTGGGGGGTTCGAAAGATTACAATAACATTTTTTATTCTATTCGCCCGGTTGAAAAGATGTTAAAACGTTCCAAAGTTTACATAGATAACTGTACAAGATGGTAAATAGTAAGAAAAAAATATATAGCTGCGAAAGAATAAGAAAACTATAGTCGGGGAACTCCACCTAGGCGAATAATAAACTCGAAAACGCATTGGAATTCAATCATTCAGAAAAATGGGGGTTTAAATGAAAAGCGGAAAGCAGAAGACATTACAAGACATGATTAATACACTCGAATGCATTTGGGATAATAGCGTGAACAAATTACAAGGTATCGTTTGACTATAGCGATTTTTCTTCTCCGGTTTTTTCTCCCTTCGCTTTCCGCCTTTTCCTATTCAGGTGAACGTGATAATTTTATATCCGTTTACATAGACTACGGGAAGGGGGGGATTTGCATGCAACCACTATGCTTCTCTGTTCGTGCGATTCAACTTTAATTTTATTTCTATTATTATACTACCCGAGCTGTGTGTATTTCCTTACTTAAAACTGTACTACATGTACATCAAAACTATATATCTTCAGTTATCCTGTAGGTAGCAATATCTCAAAAGCATTCTTCAATATAAACGACTCAAATTTTATATACCTAACGTTTAAGGGGGTATAATGCTAGTATTTAATTATAAAATATTTATTGCTTAATGCTGAAAATATATACATAAAAAAAGATTTCTTAATCGAAAAAGAGGCTTTTATTGATTTTCTTAAGGCTCGTTTTCACGAGCAACTGCGGCTTTTCAACTGGATTTACTTTGTTTACTGCAATTACAGGCATTTTTAAATGAATTTTTAGTTCAATTAAATTTTTGTATAGGCCCACCGTAGTTTTTATTTTTCTTTAAAAATAAGA
Source organism: Polydesmus complanatus (assembly GCA_034692225.1). Taxonomy (NCBI): domain Eukaryota; kingdom Metazoa; phylum Arthropoda; class Diplopoda; order Polydesmida; family Polydesmidae; genus Polydesmus; species Polydesmus complanatus. The sequence goes on along the minus strand of JAQGAZ010001350.1, from coordinate 15,866 downwards.
AAAAATGAATCCACGTCAATACAGTATACGTATATGTAGAGTAGGGTATAGTAATTCAATATTTAAATAGTCTGCGCGTGAGTGATGATGTAAGAAAACAGGCAGAAATCGATTTTTTTTCTTCTTCATACTGTATAACTTAATCTTAAGAAAAGAAATTTAAGTTATCTAAATAAATAATCAGCAAGCTGTTAGATAAGGAAAATATTTTCAAAATAAATAAATTTAATTATTAGTTTAAATAGAAAAAAAAGAATTATTATGAAAAATAAACTTTTATTTATTTGATTTTTACTGTTTAATAAAACGTTTTATTATTTTCTTTTATTGCGAATCCCCTTTACGAGGGACTCAAAAAATTAAACACTTCCATTTTATTGTACATTACTACAATCGTTTAATTTAATGCAAGCTGCATCAGCTGTTTCAACGACGTGCGAGTAATTCTTAGAGAAATTCGCCATTTTCACGTAATAAAAAATAAAGAGAATTTGTTTAAAATAAGGCTTAAGCACTTGCCTTTTTTTTAAAAAAAAGTTATTAAATAGGCTATTTCCATGAATTTTAATGGTAAAAAAAATATTGTACCAGTGTAACCATTTCAAATTTAAATTATTTTTAGAACTTAAAATGTAAGAAAATGCAAAATATTCGTTATTATGGTACATTATTTCTAGATTTTCCCGTAGATTTCTTTTTTTTTTTTATTAATTGAGACTTCAAATTCCCTCGTCCACGCAATTTAATTGTAAATCAATTTAATATTGAACGCATTATAATTGCGTTATACTGAATGAGACGAGGAAAATGACCCAAGCGCGTTAGGACTGAAATTCCAAATCCTTTTTCTTTAGCCCTTTTCTCAAAGAAAATGCTCGAGAGTGCGGAGAAAAGTGGCAGCGGGTATGCCGGAGAAAGCCGTTTTCAAGCGGCAAGGCCTAATTCGTTGATAAAAAGCGCCGACCTGAGCCCGCCTTCTCGCCGCGCACGCCTGCCAATCGTCGGCTGACAAAAGCCATTTATCAGTTTTACAGTCATTTTATGTGCTTGTCAGGTAGGCAGACTGGCACCTTTTGAAAAGATGCTGTGGCGGTTTCGCCAGGCCTAGATAACATCCACGCTTGTCAATTCAGCCAACAACAAAGTTGAACAAACTCATTTTTTTAATAAATGAGAAAAAGAAGAAGAAGAAGGGAGAGAAAAAAAAAATTTTGTTTCCATTGGTCTAGACAAGAATATCAACTAGTATTTTCGTTAGACATATTTTGGACTACTTAGCCTAGTGTAGTCGGAATAGCTATTAAAGTTGACTTATTTAGCTAAACTAACGCCATCTGCTGCTCGTACACCCAAACTAAAGAAAGAAAATAATAACAAATTACTTTGGCTTTATACTTTGAGAAAGATTTTTATTATAAATTTCGACTCTAATCAATAATGCTATAATAAATAGCGTTTAAGCCGAAACGCATAAACTAACCTTTTCATTCGTCATCGATAAGAAAGTCGACTTTTTATTGAATTGTTAAACGAGAAAGATTAATAACCTCATCTTATTCGATATCATTTTTTTTTTTTTTTGGTTGTTGTTGTTGTTCTTTCTCTAGTGAAAATAAATTATCGGCTTTGCTTCCTTAGAGCGAATTTTATGTAGACTTTGCTTTCTTTATCGATAACAGTCTAATGACTGTAGAATGCGCCAACTTGGATTTGTTGCGCTTGTTATACCGTGAATATTTTTAATATTTAGATTTATTTATATTTTATTCAATTAATTATTTTCGGAGCACACTGTTTTTTTTTTTTTTTTTCAGTTAATTTAAAATAAAAAATCACTGCCAATTGATTGGCCCTTTCATTAGATTAGCTAGTGGATAAGCAAAATTTTTTTTCAAACGAAATAAAAAAAAACCCCCCTTTTCTTCTAGATTCTAGAACAAAGTAAATAATGCCCAAAGTATTATTCGTAATGATGTAAAAAAAATTAATAATAATGCATTTATTAAGCACTAATAAAATAAGGTAGTGGGGGGTTGTTTACAATTCATTAAAATACCAACCCCATTTTTGAAATAAGAGTAATATTAATATAATACCTTTTATTTTATTTTGATTTAAATTTTTTGTAAATAATAATGCATTATCGTCGTAAAAGAAGAAAAAGAAGAAAAAGAAGAAAAAAATAACTTCCAATATTTATTCAATTGCGTAATTCAAAAACTTACTGTTTATTTAAGAATACTGTATTATAGAGAAGGTGCAAGTACAGTACACTGTAAGCGTATTATAATCTAAATTTTAGAAACCTTCAGTTTGCCTCTATGGTAAACAGAACATGTACTACCATTCCATTTATTTTAAATTTTATTGAACTTTATTAATGTACTATACATGTACTACTAATTAATAATAATTTAATGTAACCTACTGCACTTATTTATAACCACGTATTTTCCAAAGTTAACTGTTTAACAGTAATACAGTACTCGCTTTTAGAAACAATCAGTTGTAAAAAAAAAAAAAAAGAAGTAAATTATTGATCTTTAATATAATAATATTATTGTAAACACCAAGGTGTTTAAGTTAAATAATTTTAGCAAATAAATCTTATGAACTTTCTATTTAAAAGTCATAATCGATAGGTTGCGGCGTTGCGCTATCTTTTCTTGATTTGATTTACTTTTAACTGTAGAACCAAAAATGGCTTAAAGTATAATACTGTAATGGTAAAATCAAAAATAAAAAAGAAAATTCACCAACACTACAATATAAAGTATTTTTAACGTGATTTAAACAGCGTATTACCGTAGTTAAGGAATTTTATTTGGGGGGGATAAATATTGATTTCTAAGAAAAGAATATTATTCAACGCGACTAAATTCCAGTAATTGCGGTTAAAAAATTAGCAATTTAATTTTTGAAAAGGTCTTAACTGACATAGAGTTAGGTGTTTTTTTTTTTTGGCGGCTATTAATTCCCTATGAGTGAGTGATATGGAGGCACAAGTTTTTCCATTCGATGCAGAATCTCAAAACAAAACGAACAATCTATTATAACCCAATGACGGCAAACCAAAATTTAATAAGGTCTAATCAGATTTAATATTGTGAGGCTCCATCAAGATACATGTATAAGGTATTTTTTTTTTTTTAATTATTCGTACAGTTTTATTTTTTTTGCTAGCAACAATCTAGGATAAATCACGTGGTTTAATACTAGATCACTGGGTGGCAACGAAATATCAGGGAATAAAGTGATTGACGTTAGCTACATCTCTATTTCAGCACCCCCACCGTACACGCACTTGTTTTCTTCCATCTACTTACCTCCATTCCCCGCCCCACTCTGGTCCTTTGCGCCCCCAACAACCCACGAGCATCCACCATCTTGGCGAATCCCTCGGCAACTCTCCCTATATACTGATTCACCGATCGATTGTTTAGATTTTAAGTAATGGCGAACTAAAAGCTGGTCCTTTTATCATGCCTTCTTTCTTTTTTTTTTTTTCTTCTTTTTTTTCTCTCTCGTTCGCGCTCTATTCTGGTTCTACTAAATACGTTCTCTCTCCTACATTCACTTACTCTGATATGCTCTGCTTCTCTTATTTCAATGTTGTCGGCCACAGTGTAAACATTAAGGGGCAACGCAAGAATAGCGAGCGAGCGAACGATGTGAAGGGTGTTTCCCCCCCAACCCTAACCCTCCCTGCACCCCACAAATCCTCATTCTTAAGTACGCCTTAGCTTGGGCTACGAAACAAGATGGAAGAAGAAAAAAAAAAAACTTCAGAGCGTAAAATCGTAAGAAAGAAAATAAAATCGATAAGTTATATTCCGCAGCCTCGAAAAGCAAAAGATGCTTGTTTTTGCCTTCCAAAATAATGAGAAATTTTTTTTTTTTTAGCATAGCGTAGCATCGTGTAAGAAGATCAATAGACTCAGATTTCCAATTTTTAATAATATTTAACTTAAATTTTTAAAGCAAAATCAAAAGTTTTAAACTAAATATACTCGTTTAATAATCAATAAAGATTGACGTTTTTCATTTTCTTCGATAAACCTATATTTTTCTGTTGTAACCACATTCATAATCTCCCAGCGAAACCAAAAAAAAAAATATTTTTGTCGTTTAAGCTGAAGAATTAAATGTTGTTAAAATGATAGTCTTTGTTGCGCTGTAATGGAATTGAGGTTAATTTTTATCCATAATTTCAAAAAAAATTTATTTAGCTAAAAACGTCGTAGTCGTTCGATCGACAGAGATTTTTTTAATGCGGTACAGTTTTCACCTGGTATAAACCAGTCTAATTCATTCATTTTTAAGTGATGCATATTTTTATTCAAATGTTTAAAGCAAATCTTTGAAAATATATAGACAACAATAATATTTTTAACTACTGGTAGTTTAAACATTTTCAGTACATTTTCGGATACATAAAACTCGTAGGTCTACTACTTTTTGAAAAAAAAATAACAACACCTACATGTATTTGGTTTACATTTTGAGGGTACCGAGCCAGTATTTCCCAACAGGAAGTGAGAAGGGTGCCGCGAGATATTAGCAATAAATGTTATTGTTGATGCTAAGAATAAAGTTTCAAAACGTCAAAATTAATTGCAATGCTATTTTACATAGTAATCTTTTTGTACCTATGGGTATTTTATACTTATACAGTACTGCAGTTACTAGTACAAGTCTCACTTTTTTTTTATAACTAAGAGTCGTTTGGTCGTTAACATAGATTTAAACAGTGGCCAATTCAGCACTTGAGCGGCCCGAGGAGGCCCCTTTGATGTGCGAGGTCCGACGTGTGCCTGTTCGATAATCCGCCACTTGGTAGAAATATTAACTTTATCTCTCCATGTCACTGATATGACTAATTATTATTTATAATTGGCCGCGCGGTCCTATATAATTATTAGCTAACAAAAATTATGCATACAAATTATTATTTTTTATTCAGTAGGCTTACAATTATGCAGGGGTTTTTTTTACCCTGGTTGTTAAATAAGCCATCAATCTGGTGTACTGTATTGATATTCTAGCAATATAAATGCCCGTCTTTTGCACCTGCGCTGTTGGCTTTTGAAGAGGAGACTGATATATAGCCTTCCCATAATCATATCTATTATTATCATCTAATGCAAATTACGAGTTCGCTTTTGGAAAACCGAGTAGATAAATTTCTACAGAATTTAAATAATGACGGAGCATCTGATAAATGTAAAAATTTGGGATGTAAATATCTATGGAAATTAAATACGCGGTGTTGATAAACTTCGACAGCGCACGCGATTGAAATAAGGTTAAAAAACACAAAAAAATATGGTTTTAGGTTACTTTCATCAATAAATTGAATGATTCTTGGTTATAAATAACAAACGGTATAAATATCTTTATTATTTTTTTTTTAATAATAAAGTATAAAAATAGCTGGGTAGTAAAATTATACTTTTTTTTTATTATATTTATTTGCTCAATTTTGTTAGAATTTTATATTTTCGAGGTTGAAATACAGCATTTTTTTTTTTAATAATTAAATTTGAAAGTATAAGAAGCTCTTAAAATTAATGTTTCTACTTAATACAACTTATTTGCGATGTTTATATTCGATGAAGTAAACGGTAAATATGATTACAGTAGCTATAGCAGTTAAGCTTTTAAGCGAACATATGTTATTTGTTTACGAACCTGGCGCGTGCTGCATTTAATGCACTTGCCCTACCTTTTTAGTTCTTGGGAATCATAATAATAACTGATCAAATATCAAAAATGCCATTATCAAGCTATTACGCATTTTCAAAACTAGCGAAATAATATTGTGTCAACTCGAAGAAGGCGACATTATCGCTTAGATGCACTCCCCCTCTCCTTCACTCTCTCTCTCTCTCTCTCCATCTCTCTGCCCAGTTTTCTATACTACCGGGTACTCTCTCGTATCATTTTTGGAAATTTAAGCATTTACTTTCCGTTCGTCGTTTCCAATACACAAACATGTTTTTCAGACTTATTTATACAAATACTTGATGGTGAACATGTTAGCTTACGATAAAACCACTTATCAAACAGTTACTGCGCGGGTAACGTCGAACCGATGATAAATTATGTAATCGATTTTTTATTTTTTATTTAAAACACATTATTCGCTAATACAAATACATTTTCGAGTTGAACATTGATTACCAAGTGCTTCAAAATATCAACGCTCAATTTCATTTTCTTTTTTTTTAAGTATGTCCTACTACTGCAGGGTAAATGATAAAAATCCAGCGCTGCACAAAAAAAAAAAAAGCCATAGAAAAAAAAAATCGTACAATAATTATTATCTTAAAATGAATTTTGGTTAGATGATCGAAGTTCATGTATGCAAAACTATTAATTTTAAAGTACAGTTTTTGGTTTAACAGAAAAAAATTAAAACCGAAAAACCGGTGTTTTTTTTTTAAGAAATATATTTTTCGATTTATCAAAATATTGAAATGCTTTTTGAAATTTTATTAATTTTTAATGTCGCAACTGATAACAATCGTTGTACATTATAAATATTTTTGGTGTTAATCTGCTATAATATTTTATCCGATGCGCGAAAATTGCCGTATACACTTTGATATCAACTTGTATTTAATGTTAGTTGGTTCGGGGGGCCGCATAATGCACGTTGGCAATGCATAAATACTCTGCTGCACACACAGTTTACGTGATCCAATAGACTTTCAATGGATACTTAAAAAGCGCAATTTTCCTAAGTGCTGCGCGAACCTACCCCCTCTCTCTCTCTACTCCTATCTCTTCTGTCATATACATATTGCTGCTGCTCTTCTTTCCTACCACTTCTCGCTTTTGCTCAAATACACAGCCAACTTCACTACCATACAACCACTATTCGATTTTCGTGCTGCTGCATACACTATACCGTATTTGATTTACAGTAGGGAAAATGCAACTCACTCGACAACTCTTCCCATCCCCCCCCCCCCCCTTCTCTCTCTTCACGCACTCGTCTCCTCAAACGTAAATGTGACCAAATAAAATTCTATTTATATGTTCAAACTTTTTTTTTTATTTTTTTCATCCCGCTTCTCTCGAAATAAAATGCGGGGAGTGTTGAATATTGCATAAAAATGTATGGAAATGGGCGAACAGCGGTCAGTTGCCGCATTCGTCTGTTGTGACGAATGCTGGAAATTATCGGACTTGTTACGTTTGTGCGCTTTTTTTAAATAAGAATAATGACTGTACACAATTATTATAACCTACTATTATACGTGTTTAATAGTTTTTTTAAATAATTTTCGTGTAAGTTAAATATTTTAGAAATTAATGCATTCAAAATTCCGGGGTAAACATTGCGTGGATAAAGTCCGATTTTTATCAGACCATTACGTATTAAATAAAATATGAAGCGAATAGTGCGCGCAGGTACATAATTTATTGAAATGCGCTTATTTTCCCAAAGATATTTGCACTTCATCAAACTGTCCTAAAGGTCGTTTTATCAATTCATTCTATATATTATTCAATATTAATAAAAACTTTTACTTTCTCGTATGTAATAATGATAGGTTCAAGTTAAATCAATGCCTTCAGAAAAGTCATTTAATAATTAAAATGTATAAAGTCCATAATTTTTAGATACGGTACTCTATCTTAAAATTAATACTTGGATGGAAAAATATAATTTTGGTAGTTTATAAAACTTTATACTCTGGTACCTCTTTTTTGGGAGAATTAATAATGCAAAACAATATTCTTTTATTTGTTATTGTTAAATTGCGTTAAAAAAAAAACGCTTTAAAAAATCATTTTGCATAGAAAAACGTATAAGAAAGCTCTTAAAAAAATTATTAAATTTTATTGTGATTCAAAAATAATTTTTTGCACTAAGCTTATACCTAACTTGTTTAATTTAATAGCTAAGTATATGTAGTATTGCGGCAACCATTTGTGATACTTAAAGATCCCTCAACTTTTTCACTCAGCTCCCTAGTATCCGGTACAGTAGTTGAGTAAGAGGGCGAATACAATCATGATAAGAGGTTGTAACCACTGATTATGAAGACTACGCGGCTTTTCTTATTTCTTTCTATATACACTGTATATGTTTTTTTTATTTCGTTCTTATAAGTCAAAAACAAGCCTATAAAGAATCATCATCATCAGAAACAATTCCATAAGATGACCATGCAGGCCCATTTTGTGCCACAATTCCTCCTTTGTTTACAGCCACTCCAAATGACCGCTGAAAATGTCTTCTGAAGCTTTCTTATCTCTGTGTGTGGGTACCATATTACCGAAACGCAACTAAACAGTTTTATTCTTCGAACATAGAATTGTTTATGAGACATACTCGTGTTAGCTTTTAGTCTTATGAAGCAATTGAGGGTGCCGCTACCCCCTCCATACTTTATTTCCCTCGCATTTCGTGATAGGTAGCGCATAAAAAGAAAATGGAAAATAGAAAATACATGTAGGACTCGAACTATAAAATTTCGTAAACAAAAGAAAAAAAAATTAGATAGAGAAATAAAAAGAAATTTAAAATATTGTTTTGGTTTCGTTAAAACTTTTCCTTAAGTTGGAAATTTGCCCGCGCGAGCTCAGCGCAATCATCGTTGGAATTTAATCGAGCTTGTAAAATGACCGACGTAAACAACACATTGAACCTCTTTAGATGACCACACTTGGTATAATTGCTCTTGTGTTCACCTAGGTGGAAGGAGCTCGTTTCTTAACACTGTGCTCGACTTGTATTCGAGGGCTCTCCACCTCTCAAAAACACTTTATAAATGGCGAATCTTTCAATTCTATCTAAAAACGTCGATGATTTTCTAAGGAGAGCTTTACAGAAAGAAATCAATAAATGTTGCAAAAATAATAATAATAATAATAGTTAAAAATTTTCATTACCGGTATTAAAATTTCATGTTATCAAAATTTTGTAGACCGGTATTTATGAGTTCTCAATTTAATAAAATTATTGCAGTGTAAGGTGCAGTTCCAAAAGTTTATTTTAGAATCCTATGAAAAACGATAGAAGAATCGGTCAGCTAAATGCACGTAGCTTTTTCCCAATAAAATCTTTCCAAACTATGAAACGGATTATATATCAAAGTTAAAGAGGCAGTGAAATATAAATGGCTCATCTCGTATGAATATAGGAATAAATAAATGCGGATTGATGGCTACTTCTCACATCAATATAAATCAGCCTCTCCCACTCTCTTGCCCACTCTAATGCTCACCGTGCAGTCCTAACCAACGACCATAAATTATTTATATACAGTAGGTCTCCATACCCCAACTCCTCCTGTTTTTCTCCCCCAGCACTTCTTCCCCATGCAACTTCACTCGAACGCGGATTTTCCACGGGCACCAGTCTGTTGCTGGAAACGTACTTAATAATTACAGATACTATCCTCATAGAAATTTAGTTTTTTTTTAAATTAAAAAAAAAAAAAAAAAGAGAGATTATTTTTTTGGCCAAAAATACGGTAGACCGTAAATACAGCACATTTTATTTGTCATCACTATTATTTAATTTACGATGCAAACAAACCAAAAAAAAAAAACCAAAAAAAACTGGAGTTATTTTAGATTTTAGAACATTTTTTTTTTGCTTCTCTTTCACCTCGCTTAAAAAAAAATCACAGGAATTGTACTATAAATTTGTATTATTATTATTATTTTGCAAAAAGTTTACTCACAACCTTTAAAAATTTTTCAATATAAAAAAAAAAAAACAACGTAAATAGCTGGCCGATTTATTGCATTTTTAAATCTCTTTAAAAAATATTTATGATGTACAGTATGTACTATCCTTCATCCCAGCTTCAAAGTTAACCTTCCTTACCTAAACAGAATACATGTATATAATAATAATAATAATAAAAAAAAGATGTTATCACAACCAAGCAAGTCTATCCAAACAAAATAAGTCTACCCCTTTTTCTCACAGCAGCTGTTGTTCATAACTTATGTATCTCGTATACACGTGTGCGCGGGGTTTTGCTCGCACCCTAGAGACCCATCTGCATAGAATGGCTACATGTTGAATATGAAACGAAAGATATGTAGCCATTGGATAGAGAAATCCTCTAGAGATTTCGACGTCATCACTATCTAGCACCGAATATATCGAGTAAAGCACCTCCTCGGTTCGGCTCATCACATCACAGCCGCCGGATCTACATTTTAGCTTTCTGCACTATTCGCCGTGTTGTAAAATGTAACCCCCCCCCCCCCCTCTACCACTTCTTTTAATAGCTTAATGAAGCCATCATCAAACATTTATCATGATAACATCGCTCCTGAGAGCTTCCGTGCCAACATTAGACAGAAAGTAAATGATGATATTTTGACGATGATGACGTGAGCTCATCGATGCCCTTAACTCTTCCATCCACCCCCAAAAAAACCTCTCTTTTTCTCTTCGAGTATTTTTCTTCTTCAAGCCAAAGCTCATTGGATTTTAACGCGTGTAGAGTTTAATTGCGGATGATGATAATGATGACGTCGTTTCAACTTGATAACTGCGCAAACGTCCATTATCCTCCAACAAGGTGTTTTTGTATTTTTACAAGTAAATTAAGGCGTGAAAAAATATTTTGTGAAAGGATTTAATGCAATGATAAAATTGAGGCAATAGAAAAAACATAACGCTTTTAAGTTCGCAAAAATTTTATTAAAATATAATAAGGCGTTTGAAATATATTTTTTTAATATGCATTCCATAACTGCAGCACTATCGAAATTAACATTGGAGTTTTCTATAAAAACAAATGTTAACGGTCAAACGAATTTTAGTCGCGGAAGAGAAACAATCTTTCCGTTTAAATGATAATACGCTGACAAAATAAATTCAGTTGCCGGCAAATAAATGTGAAGTGAAGCATAAGAAGCAATTGAGCTTTTTCGTACAGGAAATGAAAATACAGGAACATTGAATAACTTAAAAGCCAATCGCATTGTTTCGGACTTCCCCTGGATGATGAGTTTGATTCCACCGCACGCACGACATCTCTCCCCTGTCGTCGAGGTGAAAAAGGACCAAACAAATTACCACACTGACTATAAATGACCGATTTATTTGACTTTGCAAAAGCGGAGATTGCGACAGAGACGGTGTCAAACGGGGAAAGAAAAAAAAAAATACGTTCGACAAACCAATAACAAAGAGAAAGTGAATAAAAAATGGTTGGAAAGACCAAAGGTCACTTCTTGTGTTACTCAATATTATGGAAAGAAAGTCTTTTTTTTTTTTTTTCACGGACATGTATTCCCCTTCGTCGGCTAATTTTGTGCAGTCAAAGAAGGGTCATCGTTGGAAACGGAAATCAAATGTCAGGGTGAAAATAGCAAGTTTACACATACATAAAAATAAAAAAAAAGAAGAAATCTAGTCGAAATGAAAGAGTGCGAATGACCAGATTAACTTTTGAACCGATGACCATTGTGTCCAGTAATGTAACAAAAAGTCACAAGTTATTCCGAATATTTTTTTTTCTTCTTCTCCAATTGAAAACAATCTCAAGTAAGTAAGAATCGAAGATATTTAAAGTGGTTTTAAGCTCAAAATTTTGCTTTTTTTTATATTAAGATGCTCTTCATAAAATCGTTTTAATTACATAAATTAAGCAAAAAATTTTGATAATACGCATACGAATTAGATCAATAAATGTAAATACTGCAAGTCAGAAATAAGTCTAAAAAATCAAAACAAAAAAAAAAGATTGGTAGTCTTAAAATACGCCGTGATTTATTTGTATTTTTTGTAAGCCCTATCGATTTCCTATATTTTCTAATTATCAATAGTCGAATCAGTTGTTACAGAAAAAAAACAATTACACTTGTATAATAAATAAAAACGATGCTGAAGCACAAAACCATAAAATCAGGTCGCTTCGATCATTGAAATGTAGAGCGAAAAGAAACAGAAAATCATTGGGTATAGTTGTTCGTAGCAAAAGGTTTTTTTGGGCTACGTGAAGGTACATAGTGTAGTGTAAATGCATTGAAAGATGGCGAAATACGGCGTAGAGAAGTTAAAGGCAACGTCTGTGTTTGGAAAACGTAATCCGACCATAAATAATTCATTGTTGCATTAGCTGATGGAAGTCCTATGCAGTTATTTATCTATAAAGCGAATAGAATAAGAGTAAGCCATCCAGCAGCAGCAGCAGCAACGGCGGTATACGATAGGGGGTGGCGGCCATGAAAGAGAATAGAATGACGTTTTATGCGTTCTACCGAGAATTTGTTGTGTATGCAGGCAATAGAAGAATGAAAAATAGAAATAAAATAGAAGAAGAAAAAGAAAAACGAGGATGGCTGAGTGGAGAAAATATAGATGTAGTTTCCGAATTCGTCACAGAATAAATACATGTTGTATTTACTCTGTTATCCCTTTCGCAAATTGTACGCAAAAGGTCTCAGCAACTTTAAGAAATTGAAAGAAAACGTTGGAATAATAATAATAAAAAAAAAAGAATACCATAGTCTCACAGAAAATAAGATGAAAAAAAAAAAAAAAAAAAAAAAATAGAAAAATGCTGTACAAAAAACATGGTTTTTATTTTCGGCCAAGAAATAAACTTGGACAAAAAGAAATTATATTTTTAAAATAAAATTGTTTATTTAAAGTTTTGATATAAAATTTAAAGTTTTGAAATAAAATTTAAAGTAAATTTAATTTCAAACGAAAAGCATTTTAATTCTAGATTAACATCAAATATGTATGTTCACTTATTAATAATTAATTACAGTGTATTATAATTTTTATCAAGTTTTTGAAATTTAAAGTACATATACAGTATTAATCAAAAGTAAAATTAACTATTATCACACAACAACATTTTAATTAGTCAAAAGCATAAATTAATATACAGTATTTCATTATTATGAGTTTAACAAAATTTAATTTAAATCAATAATACATGTTATAATTATGGTACTTGTGTACTGTATATTATTATATACCATATTAAGTTTGCGATGTTGATGAATGAGGTGGCCTACTATAAATAAAAGCTAAGAGAGATATAGACTTGTGGGTTGCGCCATCGTGTAGAGGACGTCATTTTACATACCCTTAAAAAGTTTGAACAAAAGCGGATTACTGATTTTTGAGTTATAAGCAGTTGAATTTTCAAAAATTCCTTAGTTTAGCCTTCTCATTTGATTAAAAATCAGAAATCTACCAAAAAAGCAAGTGTGTTAAAAGTTTTTTAAAACCAACTTTTTAGATGTAAAATGACATCAGGAACACGATGCCGTGGTCTGTTGGTCGATATCTTATCGATTTCAAAAGTTATTTAGGTTTTATCGTTTGTGAGCTGAAACTTTTGTCCGTCAGAGGGCTTTTTTGAAACTTCTCGGTTGAATAACTCAAAAACTAAAAGAGATAGAGACTCACGGGTTGCGCCATTGTAAAGAGGACGTCATTTTACATACCCATGTAAATTTTTATGCAAATCGGATTGCTGGTTCGCGAGTTATGAGCAGTTGAATTTTTGAAATTCCCTTATTTTAGCCTTCCCATTTGATAGAAACTCAGAAATGGAGCTCGAAAAGCAAGTGTGTTAAAAAATTTTTAAAACCAACGATAGAAAATAACGGTAAGACTTAAATTTCTATATTATTAATTTATCATTTAAAATACAATAGATATAGTATAATATCTAATAGCGATATAATATCCTCGATATGTTATTATTTTTGATTGTCGAGTGGAGAGCAAAGATCGTTGGAATGTGAAAACAAGCGCTGGACGCAACGACCAAAGAACATCAAAGGCAGTCTGCAGGTTCAATTGTTTTATTTGGATATTATTATCATTCGAATAAATAAACAGTAATATTAAATATTTAAACAATCATTTCAAAATGACGCGCCATAATCATTATACGCCATTGCTACCTAGCTACCTATAAGGCGCTGGTTAAATGTAGTTTAATAATAATTATTGCTTTGGCCACCAGTGATTACATCAGAAACTTTAAATAGGCCGAATTAGCGTCAGATTATAGTGAAGCGTTGATGGCATAGCGGGAAAAGGCGGTGCGAAGTAAGAGGTTGTGAAGTCAGAGTCGTGGGTTCAAATCCGAGGTGGCAAATTTTTTTTTTTTTTTTTACGCCAATACACCCGACAAAAACGTCAATAACTTTTGAACCAAAACAGATAAAAATAAACGGTTTGCGCCATTGTGCTTAGAATTTTGTATTTTAGCTAAAAATAAAATAAAAAAATTTTTTTTTACGTCAACGTAAAACGTCAATAACTCCGAAACCGGACTAGCTAGAGCAAATTATACTGGGGACATTTGTGCTTAGAATGTCATTTTACATCTAGGACGTGATTTTCAAGCAAATCGAACCAGCGGTTAAAAAGTTGAAATCCAAACTTTATAGTTTTTGGAGCCTTCCGAAAAACTTTGCTATTTAATAACTCCGGAACCGGAAGTCGCGAAGAAAAACGCCCACTACGACTTGTAGATATTCCGATTCTACGCAACATATTAAATTTTGAAGCAAATCGGTCAAGTAATTAAAAAGTTACGGGCACGAGAAATTCGAAAACACCAAGAGTTTTCCTTTATCCCCCCTTAGATTTAAAAAAAAAAAAATTTTTTTTCCCCGTTACTGGGATTCGAACTCACGCCTTCTACTTCGCAATGCTTTAACTTCTACCTTTTCACACCGGCTTTAGCCCCTATGCCACCGACGCCTCATTGTAGCCTTATGCTATTTTGCCCTATTTAAAGTTGCTGATGCAATCAAAATGCATAGCCACTATCGCTGCCTGGTGGTTGAAGGGTTAGTTATTTTTCTAACACCAGCTTTTGCCTCTACCCCACCGACGCTTCCTTATTGTTTAATGTTAATTCATCCTATTTAAAGTTGCTGATGCAATTAAAAGTCGCATGCGCTATCGCCTCCTGGTGGCCGAAGCTATAATTATTAATCTTTCCTTAATTACAACAACAGGATGAAAACGAAAAGATGTATTATTTAAAGGTTCAAGGTAAAAACAAATTGTTTCTTTTATTTTATTTCTTACAATGATTTATAATCGATTTAATTTTATAAAATAGCCTATTTGTACTCTGTGTACAATTCTTATCGACGGAGTCAACTTAATTAATTCGATAATCCCTATGTGACGTAAGGGGTAAAAAACAAACACAGAATTTAGGAAACTTAACATCAAAAACTCTTAATTTTGATTGAATATTCCTTAGTGGGATTCGAACCCTGGATTGGCACCCGAAGCTTGCATGTTTATTTTTATGTGTTTTCAAATTAATTCTGTGATTCCTTAAAACTTTACTGTACTTTTAAAATTAATAACGGGTGTAATAATATGCGTTCTCAATGTGTAAAATAAATTTATTTTTTTCGATTATCAGTTTTATAATCATTTTTATTTTTGTGCCACGCTGATCTTGCATTTTTAATTTTTGGGCACCCTTTAGGTCGCATTTTTATTTTTTTGGGCACCCTTTAGGTCGCATTTTTATTTTTTTTGGACACTTTTTAGGTCTTCTATTTGGCTGACTCGGTCTGATTGGGGCTGATTCGGTCTGATTGGGGCTGATTCGGTCTGATTGGGGCTGACTGGTGCTATTGATAAATATTCCCTCCAAATCGGTCTGATTGGGGCTGATTCGGTCTGATTGGGGCTGATTCGGTTTGATTGGGGCTGACTGGTGCTATTGATAAATATTCTCCCCCAAATCGGTCTGATTGGGGCTGATTCGGTCTGATTGGGGCTGACTGGTGCTATTGATAACTATTCCCCCCAAATCGGTCTGATTGGGGCTGATTCGGTCTGATTCGGTTTGATTGGGGCTGACTGGTGCTATTGATAA
>JAQGAZ010001349.1:0-31431 GCA_034692225.1 Polydesmus complanatus | reverse complement strand
ATTCTGACCAACTTCACTCAGGTTTAGGGACAGTGGGGATTCCAGAGGCGTAGTCTAATTTGCTTGACTTCACTTAAAATTAGTTATTTGATCATATTATTTCGAAGTCCATATAAAAAGCACTAAATTTTAAGAAATTAAATATTTTATTTTTATAAAGTTTGATGAGGAATTATAAAATGATTATAATTAGAATTAAAGCTATCTTCACTTTGTACAATATTAGGAGAAATCTTTTTCTTATCATTTATTTGTATTCCAAAGTCTTGAGGTTTTTTCCCATCGGTCTGTCTTAAAAGTCTCATACGTAATTTATTCTTCATCCTTTCCAGTTCACGAAATGCTGGATCTTTCCGTTTTTCTTGCATTCTTAATCTCGCTCTGGCTCTTTCTTTATCTCTAAACAATAATTGAGAAAATTTTAATTATAAGATTCGAATAAATTAATCGTATAATTTTGAAGGTCGAACCTATAAAATGGATTTGATCTTTCTTCTCGTCGTTTCAAACGATTTTTTTCTTTTTTGGTAGAATATCCAAACGTATTATCCAATTCATCGTATGAAGATTTATGATTTGATTTACCAGTTTCGATAAAATGATCAGAAGGGCATGCAGTTAGTTCTATATTATGTTGTTGAGAGGTGGTTCCAAACACAACTGGAAAACTGACCCTAATTAAAAATATATTAGTTTATTATTTCTTTACATTCAGGCAAAAGCCAAAATTTATTTACAAAACGCGAATTGATACAAACCCATTCAAAGTGCCAAAGCCCCTGCAATGGGTTGGACACCCACTGCATATGAATTGTGGACAGTTTCTACCTTTTTTACTCGATTTACAATCATTAGCTTTTAGTTGCAATTTCTGAGAATTAGCCATAACTTGAGGAAAAACAAAAATATCTATTTACATGCAATGTCATAATGATAAAAGTAAACAAAATACCAGGTGATGGCTACCACACAACTCTCTCATTAAAGCTGGCAATTCATTCAGAATTTCAATTACCTTTCGTCCAGAAAAATGACAATTAACAAAATCATTAAAATTGACTTAATTAACTGCGGACGAATAATTTGAGGAATTAAATGCCCTATTTAAACGTAATTCGCATCAATCAAAACATCTACGATCAAATCAATATGGCTAAGCGCCCCATATAACTGCTGCTGTGTGATGGTCCTATCAAATGTAGTTTCAAAGGCTGCCGCTAGTATCGTTGCAATCGCAATAGAACCAAACGCGATGATCCTCGTACCGTACAAAAGTACTGTACTAATTTCCTAATTATTAAAACGGAGGAATTCATTATTAATAGTTGTGTAAGTGCGCTAAGATTAATGCAAAATTAAACGTTTTACGTTGTTATGTTCTTAAAAAAAAATTATTAAAATTGATTTTTAAAAAAAATATATTTCCAAGTAAAACGCCATAAATGGCTTGAATTTATTCATTAAGAAGAGAAAACAAGACTTAAATCTTTAATAACATTACATAATTGTAATTGAGTAAATTACTTTTAATACTTAAAATAACTTTTATAACTTTTAAACAAACTTTTCAACTTTGGTGACGAATCACTATAGATAAAGCGGCGACAAGTTGATCTGACAACGTTGGCATTGCTATAATGGCGTGAATGGAAGAGGATGTTGTTGTATCGGAGTTATTCCAAGTTTTCGTTTCAAGGAATTCGTCATAGTTTGGAACTTTATCGAAATTTGAACTTCATCAATCTCGAGCCGAGTGTCCAATTAACATTTTGTGCGAGTTTGGGCCGATTTAAAAGAACGCAAGTAGTGAAATAAATTGACGGAAAAGTTGTAAACTAATTTCCCCCCTCCAGCTCCATACGGCGAAAGGCGGGCGGCAGAAGAAAGTGGGCAAATCCCGATCTCGAGGTGAAAATCAAAGATGGCGTCATTTCTCTAAAACTTTGTTTCGCTCAACTTGTCCACAATCCGAGCTTATCAACGAGACTACTACATCATCGTCAAGTTAAGATAAAGCCGAATAAAGTTTTCTTAATTTCTTCGCATTGAACGGAGGAGGCAGAATCAACGAGCTCGGATGGGATGGTGGTTGCGTACGCCGCGCTTTAGCTCGCAATTTCCTTCGCTGTATGACTCTTTCTTCTATTTCGAAATGTTTTGAAAAACGTTCAAGGTAAGTCAAAAATACGTTTTAAACTTAGTTATAAGTTCCAATAATTCTAGAAAAAAAAAAGTTTGCGATAAACTATATTCGTAGTTGCGCACGTTGAAATCCTCAAAAACATAATTACGTTTCGAAACTTTTACTACTACCGTAGTGATTGAAATGGGCCGAGGTGATAATTTGATGAGTTTTATCATCTCGAGTAATTAAACTTCAGATCTGTCGATTGAAATACGAAGAAGAAGATCGAGAAAGAAAGAAAAAAAAAGAGAAGATTTATTTATAAAAGGAAGTGCGGGTGCAAAAACCTTTGGTTGGGGGGGAAAAAAAGTTAGGTGATGGCCTCATTTCTTCGTCATTCACCATTTCATCTCGCAATTTTCTTTACTAAGTTATTTTTTTTTTTTGTTGTTGTTGACCCAAACTTTTAATAATCTATTTCGCCATTTTTAGTTCCAATCACAATACTGTAATTTTTTTTTTTTGGGAGCTTCGTCCTTATTTTTTCGGGATGCGTGGCACATAGTTTTGCCATTGGTAGATAAGCAGGGTGGTAGAGTTGTGATTGAGGAGGGGTTGGGTGTTATCGCCGCCGTGTTATCTTCCTGGGAAACCGCGCTAGCGCTCACTCACTCGCTCGCTACCTTTTTCCTTTCCCTCCATACACTACTGCCATTGAAGCGCTGTTGGGGAACCCGTAGTAGGCGAGTTGCCCGCACTGCATCGACATTGGAAGCCGCCCCCTTCGAAATCCACTGCTCAGCAATACTCAAACTCCTCGCGCGCAAAACTTCTTTCGCTTTCTCCCCCTCCCCCAATTTAATTTCGAAATTGAGCATCTATAATTATTATTATTAAGGGCTCTGAAGTGAATAAAGTCCATCACTTACCAGTGTTAGAAATGAAGAAGTAGAAATTAAAAATTCACTTTATCCAACGAAATTTCTTACCTCCCTCAAATCGACACGGTGTAGGGGAACACAAAATTGAAATTAGTACATAGGCTACATTAATCCTTTTAATAATCTGAATATTTTAATGACACACGGAATTTTTTTTTTTTTTAAACATTTAATTGGGGTTTTTTTTTCTATGTTTTCTTTTTTTCCCCTTCTTTTGGTCTCAAAACACGTAGCTAGATGAATTTGCCACTCACTATGCACTGCTCGGATTCCAGGTTGATCGAATTCGTCCCATGTTTGTAGTGTACGTTGGCTTTGATGTCTCGTTCTTTTGCCTTGTTAACTTTTTCTTCCATCTCTCACCCCATATTTTGCCGCTGTGTTTATTTAAGCCTGTTATACTGTATTGAAGAAGTGCGCCAACGTACGAGACGAAGTCGATCAAGCTGGAATCGATGCAGCGCCCAGTGTCAGTGAGTGGGTATAATCAACGCGTAAAATGCGTTTTGTTGCGTGGGTCGAGACCGAAGTTCCGCACATAGGATATTTTAAACACCGAATAGAATACTGTAATTAAAATTGTTTAAAAAGTTTATAAAGAAAAGTCTTTCCATGTGCCATTAAAATATTTCGGCTGGGTTCCTGTGTAGTTTTTAAAATCCAGTATTTTTTAATTTCTGCGACGCATATTTCCGACGTGTATTTTTACTTACGGTGACGGAAAATCAGTTTTGATTTTGAATGTAATAATGTTGGATTTTCGAATGTGTAGCTTATTAACTTTGTTGTAATTAATTATTAAAATTTTGATTAATTCATACAAGTATTTTTAAATATTTTTTCAAATTATTTTTGTAAATTTTGCTGGAGCTACGGTAGTAGATGAAATCCTCACAAATAAATAAATAACTCGTTCATCTATAGACTGTAGGAATGATAACCACCCCATATTAGCGGGCGCAGAACGAGAAAGATTTTTGAGATTATTTTTTATGGCTCATAAAGAATTAAATTACCATTGAATGTAAAGGACTTTTTTTACATTTATTTTTAAGTTGAAGTTAGTTTGGAAATGTTGAAACTTAGTTTGTTGACCGCTTATTTTAAGATACTGAAGATTCGGCTCCAAGGTGATTTTTTTTCTTTCTTCTTCTTATACGAAACTTGAAGTGGAGGCCTATTTTTAATTTTTCATTTGTCATTATGTTTCGGCTTGTGACAGGAAAGTACGGTTAGGGTACTAGGTGTTGGGTCGTTCTATTCTGGATTCTATTGTGTGTATCAATTGCCTTCCCACAATCGGCTCACGTGTTGCGTTTGACAAGAGATTTTTTTTGGCGAAATTTAAATTTTAAATCACGAGTATGTTTGGCAAAACATTTAATGGGTGTAGAATATTTATGCCAGCGTAGTTTTCATGCTATTCCGTGTAAAAGTTGTTATAAAAAGCAGGTGAATTTGATTTTGAGCCTATTGGAAACAGACGAGAAATACAGTAGACTAATTATTATTAATACTCGTAAAAATTTGAAAACGAATGCAGTGTACGGTAGGGATTGTACCAAATCATCACTAACTACTAAATCGACGATGTTGATATATATATATATATATTTTTTTTAAAGTTAAAAATTAGCTAAGATTTATAAAAAGGTTGAGATTTGAAAGTCTGAAATTAAAGTTTAATATAAGAGCGTTATTTTGCCAATCTTATTATTCTCGCAATACGGAAGAACCACTCATCTTTTCCCGAGCGCTTTCACAATTTTTGATTTTTTTAATTTGAACATTAGCGTTGGAAGTCGATGGGAATGAACTTAAATATTTTCTATAATTTTGTTCTCTATCTATGACGAGGTTTCGCTATAGCCTAGTTTTGTTTAAAATCACTGTAAATGAGGGGCCCAGTTCTAAAGTGGCCTATGTCCGCAAGGATCATAGTACTTTTGAGATTACAGTCATGTACCAACATTAAAGTTTCTTGGTTAATTTTATACTCCGAGTAAACTTCAATTTAATGTAACTTCGTTTTACACAAACTTAAAAATGGGACTTGATTATAAAATAATTAATGAATTTTTAAGTTCAGAAATAAAGTACAGTATAATTTTAAAATTAGTTGTTGGATTTGATCCATTTCAGCAGTGTAACATGTAAAAAAGCAAATACTGTAAGTATTAAAATTGTCGTAAGAGTCAACGCATTGCTATCGGCGAGTTGTGACGTTGAGAGCCTGGTTCTTTGCAGTATTCAAAAAAGACATGTTTCAAGAGTAAGAATCCGCCATAAATCCAAATTTTTAAAAAAGGACATTTTTTGGAACTGAGCGAGCGCTTCAAATATTGGTAACGAAGTTAAATAAAGTCACTCATTTTTATTTGCTAAAACTCAAATAAAAATTGGAAAATAATTTACTCTATTATTTCAATATTCTGTAACAGTAGGCCTACTGAGGTTATTAATCATAATAATTACTCACTGTATTATAAGTAACCCATTTTTTGCACTTTTTTAACCGGTATTTCATATCCTGAATTTTGCGTTAACCAGAGTGGGGTCTGCCCGCAACGTTTCGAATAAGAGGAATTCTTCCGTATTTTTTCCCCTCCCCTTGATTCGAATACCACGTTTAAAGGCAACATGTACTGCACAGTAAAAAGTAGCAAAAAGTTTCGAACTTTTTGAACGTTTGCTCACTTTTATCATTTTATTTTAAGCTTATGTTTTGGCGGTATTCAACTCTTGAAGAGAAATTTCAGTTTTATTAATTTTAATTTAATTTAAAACGTTGATATAGTACCCGGTATTCAATTTAAAAAATTTAAAACTTATTCAATGATATTAGAAAAAAACAGGCCTTATCCCTCATACTGATTTGGTGTTTGCTTTCCCATCCTTGCCGATGTAATTCAGGTTTACTGCGGGGAATACAGGGAGACTCAACAGACCTGGCTGTCACCGCTGAATGCGGATGAGGATCATGGTTCACGAAAAAATATGAGCAAAAAGCCGACGAGATATAAAACTTTTATAAAATTTGACAGATAATAAATATTGAGAAAGCTCATTTATTTTACACCCGAAATCAAGGTCCCTCAAAACATTTGAGGGTACCGCAAAACAATTATATGCGATAGGTCAGGGACTAGTTTGAATAACGTTAAAATATTATAACCTAGCTTTCAAATTTTTTAAACAAACATAATTATTTGTGTCAGAAATTATTTTTGCCTGTATTAAATTATTATTTATTTATTTAAGAAAAAAAATTTATTAATTTAATAATTTGTGATTTTTTTTAAAGATGGAAGTAAAATCGGCACCCGTATTCCGTTACGTAATATCTAACAAGTGGAAAATCGACGCATCTGTTGATCAAGAAGTTCCTGAAGCAAGCGCGAGTTTTGAGATGGACGAGAGCAACGGGATGTCTGCCGGCGAAATCGGTGGAAAAAACCGCAACACATCGTCTCACGAGGAGGAAGAAGAAGACGACGACGAGGAGGAGGAGGAAGATTTCGAACAGGAAGAAGTGGATTTGAATCTAGCTAAAAAAGAAATTAATCAGTACTGTTTCGAATTGTTGAACGAGCATTGCATCCAACAACGTCAGGGTCACAAAGCGTTTCGTTGCGACGTGTGCGACGGAACCTATCGACACGCTTTCAGCTTGAAACGACACTTTTTGCGCACTCACGTCAATTACGTCTACCTGTCGTCTTCCGATATCTCCAACTGTAATATTAATTTATCGTCTCAAGAAGAAACTTCGCGAAAAGAATTTATCAAGAGATGTCAAGCGAGCGCGGCGGCGAGCGAAGCGTTGCCTCCCAAAACCGATCTCTTCCGTTGTAACACGTGCACCCAACTGTTCGACGATTTAGAAGACTTAAAATATCACATCGCTAATCACCCTAATAGTCAAACCGATAGGCGATTTTCTTGTAATCAGTGTAACATGACTTTTTCGCACAAACAAAATTTGGTGCGTCATCTTTCGGTGCATTCGGGGGAGAAACCCTACACTTGTAAACACTGCGGTAAAGGGTTCCCCACGGCCACGAACCAGAGACGGCACGAGAGAATTCACGAAGGGTTAAAGCCTTACATTTGCACTCATTGCTTGTCTCATTTTAGTCAAAGCGGCGATCTCAAAAAACACATCAGGAAATTGCATCGCGATTTTTTTCACCCTTGTGCTTTCTGTCTCAAATATTTCTCCACCGAGTTAGACCTTAAAGTGCATTGCTTGAGCCACGGCAAAACTTTAGAACTGAACTATCGAGCTTTGAAAAAGAAAGTTAACACTAGTACTACTAGTACACCGAGTGGAAACGGGAATAGCTCGCGACCGGTTTCGGTCGCTGAAAGTATTCCGCCGTTGGAAAATTTTAGTAACTCGTTAAGTTCGCATTTGGTTTGCTCGGGATGCAATCGAAAATTTTTATCGCATGTGACGCTAAGTCGCCACAAAAAATTGTGCGATCTCATATCCGAAATTCAAGACTCGAAGAATGCTAGCGAACCCGTTGTAAATAATATCGTGAGCGCGCCTGTGTCTAATAATAATAGTAATAACAACGGCAATGGACATTTTATGCCATCAAAATTCTATTCGGCGGTTTCGGAAAATATTGCCGCGAATTTGCAGAATCACGTAGACGGTAAACTTTTCAACTCGAGCAAATCTCAGGTACCAAAATTTCTTCAGGCGGGTGTTCACGAGTACGTTAGCAGAAGCAGTACGGACTGGAGCATGTATAATTTTCCTCCCGATTTCTCCGGACTGGGAATGGTGGGTGCGGTGGAAAAAAATCGGATTTACGAATTTTGCGCCGACGACGTTGAAGAAGAAATGGACTACAACAGTTACAGCGACCATAATAGCACGAGTGTGGAAAGTACCACGAATCGCACTGGAGGTAACGAAGGTCAAGTGTTGGATTTGTCTGTCTCGTACGATAAATCATTTTCTCAATCGATTGTACCAACAGAAGGTAAAAAATTTGTTTACTGTATATGGAAGAGTTAATTTTTTATTATTATTGTTAATTGAACTAAATAATACATGTATTAAATAATTTTTTTAATATTTATTATAGGCAAATTGAGTTTGATGATTTTTATCTGTCACGTATGCGGAGAGAGATTTCAGACGCTGAACGATATCAATGAACACAAGATTAATAATCATCCCAACGTTTATTGCACACATCTAGAGTTGGAAAGCTCCAAAGATGCTCCCGTGGAACTTTTTCAGTATCATTGTAGTCCCGTTGGAATTCTTCAGAAATGTCAGGTTCTTTCTTCTTCGACGAATACAATCAATCAAATGCAATTGCGCTGCACAAAATGTAAAGAAGTGTTTCCAGGAACCGGAGAGTTACACGAGCATATTCTCGCTTGCGGTGGAATAAGCGAAGACAGTAAAAATAGTAAACAGCGTAATTATATGGGACCAAAAAGTTTTAAGAGAGGCGTGAAGAGACGCATATCCAGCGAGATTGAAATATTTGCACCTAAAACCAGAAGGAGTTGCGCTAAAAGAGATCCGTGGTTAATTTCCGAAGCGAAACCAACTCGGGAGATTAATACCTACCGTTGCATTCATTGCGATAGCGTATTTAAAAATATTTCAGGTTTCGAACGGCATCAGAAATTGTGTCCGGAAGGTGCGGCTCCGACTAGAAACGAGCACCGTTGCTATCGATGCAATCAAACATTCTCATACGCAGCTAGTCTTAAAAAACATATGATGGATGTTTGTTTTACTGTCGCGACCAAAAGGAAACATAAAAGTAACATTTTAACCTCGAAGAAAAAATTAAACAAGACTCGTTTAGCGATGCGAAACCGAAAGGTGTTGGCGGTAAAAATTTTGAAGGATAAAAAGATAAAATTGACGCGACAAGTTTCTATTCTAAATCCTAAAATGTTTGAAAAAATTTCGACGTTGGCCGCCGTAACCGCAGACTCGAATGCCACTACTATCGAAGCCGGGGTAGAAAAAGAGATTGAGACTGAAACGGTCGTCGAAACTGTAGCGGAAAAAGTAACTGAGAAAGAAAGCAGCCCAAATGTAATCAAACCAGAAGTAATTCCCGAATTGAAAGCAGAAATAGATGTAGCCGAAAGTATTGTAACCTCGATTGAAGTGCCGGTACCAGTACTGATAGAAACTGAAATTGAAGAGGCAGAAGTTACTTTTGCAAATGAAAAGGAAAATATAATTTTGGAAGAAGTTTCGATTGAAAAGCCTCCAGAAGTTGAAGTTACTGCTAATGATAAACTTATTGCTGGTAATAAGGCCATTGCTGATGATAAAGTAATTTCTATTGATAAAGTTATTGCTATTGATAATGTTATTGCTATTGATAAAGTTATTGCTGTTGATAAAACTATTGCTGATGATGAAGCCATTGCTGATGATGAGGCCATTACTGACGATAAAGTTATTGCGGATGCTATAGTCATTGCTAATGATGAAGCTCTATCTGTTGAGACCGCTATAGAAGTTTTAGAAGAAATTTCAACAATCGATAAAGAAATCAGTTTTGAAATGAAAAAAGAGCTAATTGAAGTCGAAGAAAAAGTTGAAGAAATTGAAGCGAAGGAGGATGATGTGATTTTAAGTTCAAACCCAGAATCCAGCGCAGCTGCGGCGGTGATCGATGAATCGAACAAAGAATTGGTTGTGGTCAAAACGGAGGGTGATATTCTAATGTCCAGAGAGCAACAGCATACTTGTCCCAATTGCAAGCGGACTTTTACTTATTTAGCGAACTTTAAAAAGCACTTGAACCATCTTTGCCCTTTACGAGAGACGAAGAAAGACGATACGCCTCCCGAAACCCGCGTTGTAGATATTAGCTCGGTAAGTAGTGCCGAGAACTGCGAAGCGAATAAAGAAAACAGCGAAGAAAAAGTTGCGAACAACAAGAAGGCGGCAAGTTCCGAAACTGAAAGCGAAGTTTCGGTCCAGGTTCGCTCCAAATCTTCACCCCAAAGTTGTCCCATTTGTCACAAAACATTTAGTTCGTATTTAATAATGTTAAAACATCGTTTATCACATAAACTGAGAACAACTTCAGCCGCT
Source organism: Polydesmus complanatus (assembly GCA_034692225.1). Taxonomy (NCBI): domain Eukaryota; kingdom Metazoa; phylum Arthropoda; class Diplopoda; order Polydesmida; family Polydesmidae; genus Polydesmus; species Polydesmus complanatus. The sequence continues at coordinate 21,269 of JAQGAZ010001349.1, read as the reverse complement.
CACGAACTCGATCAAAATCACGAACACGCGAAGGAAACGGTTAAGAAAAGGGCGCCGGGGAGAGTGGGTCCCACGACGTGGATTCGAGGTGGAAAGAGACGCAAGAAGAAAGGAATTGCCGGGAGATTACGAGGGGCGAAGAAAATTGTAGCCGTAAGAAAAATTGTTAAAAAAGTGAAAATTGAAGAAGAGGACGTTGACGAGAACGAAGACTTGGAGTGTTCGTCCAGCAATAGCCCGGAAAATGAGAACGAAGTTGAGATGAAACTGCATTTATCGGATTGCGACGATTCAAACAGCGCTCTCGAGGAAAAGAGCAGTGATAAAGCGAACAATGATGAATCGAAAGATGAAGAGGAAAGTGAGAACGAGAGCGAAGTGATGTTGAAAATTACCAGATCATCTAAAGCTAACTCAAATATGAAATCGACGGGCATCAAAAAAGCTCAAATCTCGGAATACCGAAAAACAATACTAAGGAAAGTAAATGAATCGTTAAGTTAATATCTTGAAGCCGAGTTTAGTCGCAGCTCTTCCATTATTGTGTTTTTATCACCGCATGTACTCGTATTTTAATAATTAATTTTTTTTTTAAAAGAAGATTTGAAATGATTTGGAAAATTTTTTGATCGATGAATTGTTATAAGGGGCATACTTACTCAGTTGTGAAAAAATATTCGTTTTTAATTTATAAACCATTTCTAACATATTTTATTACGAATTGCACTTTTATGCTACGACTTCGATAGTTTGAATACTAATTAGAAAGCAATACCTATAATATTATGCACAAAATCCTTTAGTGCATTTTGGAACGAGAATTTTCCAAAAAAAAAAATTATCTTTTAAGCAACTTGTTTAATGTTCTTCCATTTTAGATAATTTAATTATTGACGAGAGCGCTTACCCTCAATACTGTATTCAAATATTTGTTTACAGCAAATTACTTTTATGAACAATAATAATTATTATTAATTATGACTTAAACGATGAAATATTAAGCATTTGTATGTAATACACATTTTTGCTTGCTTTTTTACGAAACATTGACTTCTTACGATACTACAGTATTTAATTTTGTTTAAATTAACGAACTTTATTGTACATAATTATTATTAATTTAATATTGTACACAATTGAAAAAATTTGGCGATCTTAATAACGCGATAAGTAAATACAGTAGATAGTATCGATACGTTTAATTGAAATAATTAATATAACTGCCAGTTTTTTTTTTTGTTTTTTTTTTATATTATAAAGTCATGTAAAATCGCTGTTTTTCTTATACAGTAGCCTTTAGGCTATAATAATTATTTAGTAACCTTATTCGCTTATTATAACTGACGTACATTATTAATTAAATTGATTACTTTGAATTATTTATTATTTTTTTTATTACGTTATTATTTTTATTTTACATAATATGTGCAGTATAAACTATGGTATAAGTAGGCCTACATGTACAGTATAATATTGTCCTACTTAGCGCGGCCGCCACCAGATGGCGTTCCATACTTTCTTCGCAATTGGAATTCGAAATGGCGGCGATGGAAAATGTCAAGTAAGAATGGGATAATTAGGTTTTAATTATTAATGTTGATCTTTTATATTTTAATTTCAGAAAAATTAAAAGTTTAAACGTGAGCGTCGGTTAAGTAACATTAGTAGCGCAATGATAAATATTATTGTGATAACGGTTATTCGGGAAACAACGCGTGCGCGTAGTACAGTGTATTAGACGGACATAGGCTTAAAAGATGAAATAGCGCTGAAATAACTTCGTACTTACCGTTATTAGATAATGAAAAAAAGGTAACTACGGAATTGTCATTCAAGTCATAATTGTTTGAATTTAATAGTGGAAGTGATAAAAAAAAACCTAAAGGCATATTTCGAAATGCTGTAGTAATTCGATTGTCTGCTATTTATTTATCGGCCGATCAATGGGAATGACAAATATCTCAACGGTACATTTTAAATTAATTTTAATATTAACCTAACTTCCGTGTACACTGTTACGATTGAACTGCAATGAAAATTAAACCTAATTAAAAGCGTGGCAATAACATCTCTTGAAATGAAGGAGCTGTTCTGGCGCCAATGGAGTTCGTCGAGTGGGAAATCCAGCCGGAGAGTTGTGATCGCCGCTTCAACATATTCAATCAATAAGATATGGTTAGTGATCATCATTATTATAATTATTTACGTTTATCTTTACTAACACGACTGAATTCATTTTATAAAATATTTTAATAATTTTATTTTCTTGATCGGTCAATAATATTATTTTGCAAACAAGACTTTACGAGTTTTTGACAACTTAGTAAAATATCAGTTAATAAGCTTACAGTACATGTAACATCTTAAATAACATTAATACAGTAGTAGTGTTTATTTATTCGATCTCAACATTATGCATTACTTTAAACGGAAAAACTTTTAGGATTAGAATAATTATTATGCATACAGCATTCAATCTCAATGTAATGGGAATTGTAATTTTACCGCATTTTGCAGACTATTAGACGCGGATAACTATAAGATCCTGTCTAATAATTAATTATTTACTACAGTTTTTTGAGATGTAAATTGTGTATTAAGTCCAATTTAAAGGCACATTTTTAAGGTAAAAATACAGTAAGTGCGTTTTTTAGTCCGGAAAACACGGTTATTCAAAATGATCTAACGGGAGCAATGATTTTTAATTAGTACCGGTATAATTTTATAATGTACAGTATTAAATACAGTAAAATGAGATGATGGGACACGAGCTAAGATCGAGGATTACAGAGTTACTGGTTGTTTCAGATAACCAAACCAGTACCTGATGTAATACTCAGCATTAGAACGTCCATGCAAAATTAAATCACACACATTTTTCTCTATAAAAAATACAAAATTAAATAAATCATAAAATAAAAAAAAGTAGTTGAAATTATTAATGTGCAAATAAAAAGTGAGTAATAATAATTTTTTTTTTTTTAATAAAAAATGAAGAAAACCCAAAAACTAAATGAAAGGGTGAGCTTGGTGGTGGCAAAAGAATTGTTAGTAAAATGTCGATTGAGCATGCTCTCCATCTAAACCTCACTTGGTATTCCGAGACAGATTAACACATGCAACTCAGACTTACCAAATGAGATTAAATGAAGCAACAAGGAAAATAAATAATAAAAAAAATACTAATAATCTGACATTCCCATAAATCATTTCCTCATTCTACAAAATAGAAAATCAAGAATTAGTAAATTCAGATTCAAATCATCGTAATGATTTGAGTAATAAATATTAGCAAGTCGAGTATAGAGCAAAAAATTAGAAGAAACAAAAATACCACAGTACTACAGTATAAGAAGTTTTAAAACGGCTTTTGTTTTTATATTCTCGTTTTTTTGAACCGTTTTAGCTGAGTTTTAGTTTTATAAAATTGAATTTTAATTTTATTAGTAAATTGTTAGTTTGTAAGTTAAACGAAAAATAGATTTATTTTTTAAAGAAAGATAAAATTAAGTACCGGTACCGGTATATAAAACATGTCGTTTACTATTTGATTGATTAAACAGTCATGAAATGACCACAAATTGACAGAATATCAGTCTGGATCCTGAGCATCGATAGGCCCAGAATTACCAGCTGATATTAGATCAACACATGGATAATTACAAGCAGCGACGAGTCATTTGAAGGACGATCGACACATAAACGGACAAACAATTTTGACTGGAAGCAGCAACTAAACATTATTAACTTGAGGAATAAAATATTCAAAAAAAAAAAACAATTTACATTTAGTTAATATAATATAAGGTACCCGGATGTCATTAATTATTAACAAGACGCAATTAAAGCTGTATTTATACGAACAGTTTCAAAAGAAAAGTTTGGCTCGGATAAAAGTACATGTAGGCTAGTAGTCAATGTATTTTATTTTTGATTTCTTTCCAAATTATTGTTTTAAGCTAATTTTTCAACTTAAAATATTTTTTTTAAAAAAATGATTTCGGTTTTCGTAGAACTTTATAAATGAACGATGATGTTGAGAGGGGACAAAGTAAGGCAATTTCGTTTGAGGCAATTAAAAATTGTTTTTCAAGAATTATTTAACAAGCATTTTGCGAGTTTGCCAAACATTTCTTTTGGAACGGTAACGATGTTTTTATTTTCGAGTCATTATTTACTCGTAAAATATTTACAGGCATATAATGTTGATAACTCAAGTAGGCAAGTTTTTTTTTTTTTTAAAGCGAAACAAAAATTGTCATAAAAATAGGGAGGACGGGTACGAGGGAGTTTTACAAGAGTAAATGACATCATCGAAATGTTTTCAGGGCTTAGAGGATCATGTTTTACGAGGAAAGTTTGTTTTTCTAAAGCGGGTTTTACTATATTAAGTACAGTATTATCTATAAATTAGGGTAGATTTTTTTGGTACATGTAGAAGTGCCGAACGAATGGTCGTTTCACAAACTAGGTTCTTTCAGGGAATCAGGGTTAGTACTGCTTTTGCAAACGGGATAGAATTATTATTAAAAGTTTAACTTTGCGGTTGCAACCACCTACGGTAGAAGATTTTTTTAATAATTTTTTTTTTTTAATTAATAATTACTGAGTTGCAACACCTAAATTCGCTCTTAATTTGTGTACTTATAGTGTTCGTAGGCCCATATTACTTGCACAAAGTACGTGATTGTATTTCCTCCCCCCCCCCCCTCTTTCGAATGTTTATATATATGTATACGGGTACAATATTATGCTGTTAAGAGTATTAATATAAATAAATAATGACATATCTTATGACTATTTTTATACTAATTTCAAATTCAAATAGATTTTGCTTAGAGAAAGAAATTTCTAGCTAAATGTTAACGATTGCGTAGTTCTCGGGAAAAACATTATTGCACAACTCGTACGGTATATTACCATAGCAATTGATTTGGAACACTTTATAATACAACTCTCAATGTCATCCAAAACCTCGCCTAATATATATGCTATGTATGTTAGCGGTATTTTCTTAATGTAGACATTTACTTTAAATACATACCGGTATAGTAATTTTAACTTTGGTTGTTAGATTTATACTGTACATTGAGGGGAGGTGAGTTGACACTTGCACAATAGTAGGTCCTGAAGGGTAAAGCAATCAATAATATTGTATTATCAAGTTTGTCTTCATATTTTTATTTGCTTTCGAAAATTATTATCGTCACCATTGAGAGAATGAGTTTGAGTTGGCGCGATCTTAGTTTTTTGAAAAAGAAAGCTTACCTCGGAGATAAATAATTTAAAATTCCCGTACAGTATCGAAACTTATCTCATTGTAGAAATGGGAAAAACTTAACTGGATATTTTCTTATAATTTTTTTCATCTCACTTTTCTAAGAAAAAATTTAAGTAAGGAGGAAAGGGGGAAAAACAAATATTAAAATTACAAATAAAAAGTTGGGTTTCTGCTATTCCTAGACGTTTGATAAGACCAAGTCAGGCCCAACACCTCCCTGGTGACGCTCTCTCTCTTATTCTACGTGCGTCTAACTATTATAACCTATTTGCGGGGTATATTCGCTACTTCTGTTTTGTTTACATATGCGTGTATACATATAATTTTTGATATCCGAGCAACGTGTTGTCGGTTGAAACGCACACGGAGCGCGCAAATCCAAAGTTCACAGACAGAAATGGATCCGAGGTCAACCTGTTTCTCTTTCTACCTATCCACCAGGAGTGTTATTTTTTTTTTTTTTATTATTTTTTTTCTGCGTTCGGAGTACATCGACAACCCACCTACCTCCCCCACCGGAAATAACTGCTTACCTGTGAGAATTTAAGTGTATACACATACAGTAAAAGGACAGCAGCACCTGTATACATAGACGTGCATAGTTCCGAAGTTTGTTTGGCGCCAACCACTAATATGGTTGCCAGGTGTCTGATAGAAAATTATTTGATTTATATCAAGTATTTTATTAAGTTATTATTATGGGGACATTTTTTTTTTTTAATTTATTTAAAAATTTTCAAAAAGATGATTTTTTTTACTATTACCGGTATTATTTTTTGTAGGTGTGACTACTCATAATGAGCCTCACAAATGAAATAAATTACTAGATCTATTGTTTTTACAGTAAATTATTGTTTACTTAGGAGAACGAAAATTATTCTTTATCTTGTGTCAATTGTGACCAAGTAATATTGAAATTCCTGGTCCCTGGTAACCCGGTTTATTAATTTGAAAACCATTTTTAATCTACCTGTATAAGCAAGATATAAAACGTATGGGCTTCATTTAAATTAATATACAGTACTGTATTTTGAATTGACACTGAGAAATCTACACTAAGTATTCGTTGTTATTTTATTACTTTTATTTTGAGTTGCTAAGACTAAACTTTATTCAAGTAATAGCTGCTGTGAAAACCTAGAGAATGCACAAGACTACAGTACTATTATACGTTAGCTATCTTAGATTTGTAGTTTTGTAATAATTATTTTTGATTTAAAATTTTAGTACAGTACTTGTATTTACAAGTGGATTGTCAAGAAGTACCGGCATATGATATAAGTGGGGGACTGAATGGGTGATAGCCTTTACTTTTTCAATAATTAATTTAAAATAAATTAATTTTAACGTAGCTTTCACCGGTACTAGATTGAAATTAATAATTCTTATTAGGCTTAAATTTAACTTGCATAAAGGCTTATTGACATCATATTTGCATTAAATTCATAATTTGAATGTTTCCCTTCCAATTGAGCTGAAGATTATTTTTACAATGGATGTTTAACTACTGTAGTGGGTTTATAATATTATGACGAAATACTTGCTTTTATTTGGAATTGTTGAGCTGTAATGAAAGCGCAGACTCATTCGGTCTTCTTTCTCAAGATGTTTTGGTTAGGTCAAGGTGGAATATTCTGGAAAAAAAATAAATTTAAGAAATTTATTTATAAATTATTCTTAAAACAGCCACTCGATTTACGAGTAGATAATTACACGGTATTTGCATTGCTTATTGCAAAAATCAACTTTGCAAATTTTATTATTTATGTACCTGTAGTCTATTATACAGTATAATTTTAGCCCTAATTAGCTTTTGACCCAAAAATGATCTTTAACCAAGAAAAGGAAGTGTGCGTTTTTGTAAGCTACAGTAATTATCGTACACTTTATAAACGATTAACACAATCTAAAATAGACTTGATTAATTAACATGCTCATTTTCGAGAAAATATAGTAGACAGGGAGTTATAAATTGACAATCAGGTTTGCTTTACATTATACTATAACTGCTACACTCATGCTAAATTCATTTTTATTGATAAAAGTCATATCAACTTTTAAGCAGCGTTTGGAGAAATGTTTTTCTCAATTTTTGTAATTCTAAATTATTCCCGAGTAATTGTTCGAGTCTTTATAGTCTTTTCCCCAATTTGTCTCGTCAAGATACAAAATTTAAAAAAAAAAACATTTTCTGGAGATAACAATAATTACTAAAAGTTTTATTTCGTTTGTTTTTAAAAAAGGGAATGTTATTGTTTTTGATATTTATTACGGTAATTGAAGAATTTGGAGCTTAAATTATTTGATGAAATTTAGAGGATAATTTTAGTCATTAGCATCCAGTAGGTTTTACTTATTTACATGGATAATGAATTATGAACGGAAAATATTTTCTCAAGTACCGGTACAGCATTTTGCTCTTTATATAATTATTAAATCGCTTAAAATTCATTTTTAATATTATTAATTTCTACAGTGACTTGTTCAGAGTCAAATTGTGCAGAACAATATAAAAACATAGGCTAATTATAATTTTTTGTTTTCTCAGATAAATTCTATAGGCACTTAATTTCTCGAATTATTAGTGGTTTTATTTCACATTTTTATTTGTTTACCGGTACCGAAATAAAACGATTTTTCTGCAGTAAAATTATCAGAAATTTTCAGACAGGTTTTTTATTTAAAAAAAAAAAAAAACTACGCGTTGTTGATATTTTTAGAATTTCTTATGATAAGAACTTTTTAAAAATTATTTATATGTAGTAAGTGAAAACCTCCGTTTCGGTAGGCTTACAAGACGGTTGTTATAGTTTAAATACAATTTGAGTATTTGATCCAACTTGTTGCGCTGAATGCGATATCCGTTTATCAAAGTGCCTTTAGGCTTAATAATTGCGCGATCAACATTAGTTTAGCTAAACAAAATAAGCAGCCCAATAAAACTCAATTAAATTGTAAAGTTATACGATGTATATTATTAAATAGTTATATTATCTAGTTCCTGTTGTTGTACTAACACAAGTTTAAAGTTTGCTAACCTCGCGTATAAAAATCCACAGTTAGGCCTATTTACAATCGAACAAAGGACGAAAGGAAAAGGAGAGAAGTAAAAAAAAAAATAGCTTCAAAATAAAATACTGTTCATGTATTGGTGGAGCGAGAAATAAAATACTGTACATGTATTGGTGGAGAGAGAAATAAAATATAGAAAACTTGGATATTTATTTAATTTAATTACTGTATTTCCAAGTTTTACGGTACTTCAAATTTAAATCAAGACCAAAATAATAAAATATGTAAGAACTGACATTAGCTTTTTAAGAATAATAGACTAGTCATGTCAAATATTAGCTTCTTGGTCGCTCATTATCGAGTGAAAATAACACTTAAGAGAATACAAATTACACTTTTCGTCAAATGCCTCTCTTTTCAGTTTAATTAACCAGTATAAACGCATAATACATTCTCATTAACAAAGCTAGGTAGGTATAATACAATGCATCGAAGTTAGTTTAACACGGCTTGACCTCATAAGCTAACTAACACTGTAGTGTTAGAAATATTTACACGGAAAATATGCACAAATTTAGGCAGGAAATTAATTTCTACCAGCACTTCAAAACGCCTCGAAAACCAAAAAAGAATTAGACATAGGTGTTTCCGCAAGTAGGTGCGATTTATTTATTGTGGGCTTTTTTTTTTTATTTTATTTTTTTGCTTTCTACTTCTTGGAGGACGCCCTCTACGTGTTAACATAAACAAATACAAATCGGAATGCGTAGAATCGCGTGGAACAAATTTCACGTATATTTTCTATTTCGCGACTTGAATCATCGACTGATTGAACAATTACATAAGCAAAAAATGAATTCACTTATCGCATATTGAAAATATCCCTGTCTTATGGGCACTTATGATTTTACAAAAATGTTATTTACGAATCAACACATACATAATAATTATTAAAGAAAAACATACAAAATTTAAATTCAATTTAAAAAAAAAAAAATTATACTTAAAAAAAAAAAAAAAAAAAAAAGGCAGTTAAATTTAATAAATGAAATGTATGTAGTTTATATTTCACCTGGTAGGTTGGCATTTGCGTAGACGCGAACGGTGTCCAATGGCTCTCCGAACGAAGCACAAAAATAAAAATTTAAAAATAAACGAGGATGAAATTTAATTCTCAACCGCGTAATTAAATGAATACTTTTTTTTTTTAAAAAACTAAATTTGACTCTTAATAATTTGTTGGTTTGAATTGTTTGAAAGTGAAAAGGAAAGTGGCGCATGTGCACTGTGGCTGGCTGCTGCAGACGGATCTCCCCGATCGACTGCGTATATCCAAGTGAGTTGTAGTGGCGGTGGTGTTAGCACCTGTCGTCGTTGCCAATGATCTCTTCCTCTCCCCCACCCCCCACACTCCTCCTATTATTTCCTTTCTCTCTTTCTCATTCGCTCGTACCATCCAAACTTTTGTTTACTAAGCGGTTCGATTTACAGTTGAGCTCAACATTACATCCTCGTTTTCTATATGGGAGTCGAATGCTATAAATATGTATAGTACATACAAACTTTTTACCTTAGCAAATTTTTATTTTACTTCCTTTTAAATATCAGACGTTGTTATGGCAACCCAACAATTTACCTGGGAAAACTTTTATATGAAAGTGTTTTTAATCACACACATGTCTTTTTTTTTAAATATTTTATTTAACTTATTATTTTATTGTTGTTTTTTAGGTACTGGTAAGGGGGAAAAGTTATTTTGTGGTATCTTTCGCGGGGAAATTTATTTGTTTATTTTTTTTTGGTTCGAATTGCTAAGAAAGGTCAAAATTCGTTATTCAAATTTTTATCAAGCTGAGTTCGAGTTAGCTAATCTAATGTAACGGTCGGAACAAAATGGTCAAGGCGGAAGTACAGTTTTCTATTTCAGTCATACTGAAATAACAATGAAATGACTCGTCTTTTTAGTTCACATTTTCCCCGCTTCTTTACAACCGCAATTTTTGCACAGTTGCCACATAAGTAGGTCTATTAATAATATTTCTTTTTACCGGCTTAAATATTAAATGATCTAAAATTGGGCAATTTGAAAATCTTCCTATTATTATTATTATTAAATTTTATTATCCTGACCGTGTTTAATTTAATGATCGAAAATCATTTAACAAGATAAATATACGGTATTAAATTTTTAATAATTTCAATAAATTATTGTTTTCGTTTTCAAGTTAAAATCTTAATCATTAGCATAAAAAAAATTTTTATTATATTTTCCTTAAAAATTTTATGGTCATATTTTAAAGTTATACATTTGTTTGTTTTAATTTTTCGAACGAAAATTTGATTTATGAAATGGGAAATATTTCTATTGATTTTTATTTGAATTTTTCTACTTTTGTTTTACCGGTAGTTCATAAAAACTTCCTAGGTATCTGTTTTGCCTTATTTAACTCAGCGGGGGGCACTTAACAGCCAATAGTAATTTTTATTGTGAGCAACGTTATATTTATTTTTAAAAAATATATAAATGCACAATACTTATAAAATATAACAATTAAATTTCACAGTTACTTGAATGCATTTTTCGATTGCTATGTGAGGATTAAGCCAGTTTACTAGATATTAACATTGCAAATGTTATTATAGAATACAAAAATAGCTTTTGAATAATCTGTTTTGCAGGAAAAAAAAGTAAAAAAAAAAAAATTTTAGAAGCATTAAAGTGTAGCTTAATTATAATTTATAGTCAATTATAGTAGCTCAATATTTGTAAACAATACCAAATAATACGAGTAGTATTTTAATTAAGAATAATATTAGTCGCAGTTGGGCGTCTGCGTGGCAATCGAAAGCTCACGATATAATGACAAATCCATATCAAATGCAGTATGACAGATGCCCGATCAGTAAATATAACTTTTATAAATCTCATTAAAAACTAACTAGCGCAATTTTTAAAATATAAATTAACACGATGCGATTAAACAAATAAAAAAGTCGAAACTAAAATGAATGAAAATTTCGACTGTATAATAAAACCACAAAAACAAAAATTAGCAAAAAGATAAATTCAATAAAGATTCGTTTGCATCGAGTAAATATTATAATATGCATTCGTATTGAGCTAAGTTAAATATAACCAAGAGTGATACTTACTTTCTAAAGCCAATGAATCAACAAACACCAAACTCGATTTTCTCCACCAACGAACTTTTTTTTTTTTTTTTTTTACGATAAATATTGGCGTTGGTGCAAACTCTGTTCGATCTAAACCGCAAATGGCACGTAAATATGACACCTGTTTGAAAAGCTCTTATTATTATCCTGAATTTTAATGACGTCATGGCGACGTTGATAAATCGTCATGTGATTTGCATTGGAAGAGGAAAACCAAATCCCCTGATCCATTTCTTACTTCCAATTTCAATGCAGTGTATATTTTTCTATTGTTGGCGCCCATTTCAAAGTTCAATTCCATAAGTCAGTAAACGGAACTCGTAAACCGGGAAGAAAAAAAAATATATACAGTATATAAATAATTTTTTTTTTCTTTTTTCCACTCTAACTATCACGTTAAGTACCGCTCTACCATCAAAGTTTAAAAAGCACTCGAGAAAAATAGCCACAAAATAGATATTATTTTTGGAACATAATATTTTATCTAATTGTAACAGCGATGTATACTGTATATAATACGTTACATCGGCTATATAGGATTATTAATAAGCGATGTGCTCGGAAGCAGAACAAAACTATTGTTCGCGAAGTTGGCGAAATTGTCAGACGTGTTAGGTGTTAGACCAATAGGAAGAGTAGCTGCTAAATTAACAGCCTAGCTGAGAAGATGAAAAATATTTAATTACACATAATGTCCCTGTCCTCATTACAAATAAAAATATTACGCGACGTCAAGCGCAACCGATGGAAAGCAGAGTTTATTTTTTCAGGGATATTAATCTGCGGGACGTGTTTTTATACTATTGGAGTCGAATATTGAATTTTAAAGTTATCACACGTTAAGCTCAAAAATAAACAAATATTTTTTATTTTTGTTTTGTTTTTGTGATACCGGTATATGGTTTCAACACTTTCGTAGTAGAAATTTTTATTACCGGCATTTATTTTAAGTTTCATTGAGTTTTTTTTTTTTTAGCTTCTTTTTTTTTAATTAAATGTTTTATTTATTTGTATTTAAAATTATTGCGTTCGATTGGTAAACATAATTATTATAGACAAAACAAGTTTTGTTTCTAACACTTTTTTATAAACAGCATTTTTGAGAATTATATTACAGTAAAAGTTTTTTTAAAAAAAAAAATTTTAATTGTAAACAATAACTAATTACGTATTTTAAAAAATAAAGGTAATGCGCTATCATGTTGATTCGCTACAAAAAAAAAATTATAATTCGAAATTTGACATCAATAGTTTGTAAAACTAATTGTCTAGTTTTGATTTCAATGTAAGCTTTAATACAATGTGCATACCTTGGATGTACAGAAAAAAAAATTACTTAAGTAGCCTACGATACTCCAACCAGACTTTTTAACCAGATCAATATACTTGAACTACCCAAAATTAGCGTTACATTTTGCTATAATTGTAACTATTTTTTATTTATATCGGTTTAATTTTTTTTTTTATATATAATTTTATGAAGTAAACAATTTCCCTTAAAATTTTAAATATTTCTTTTCTATTCTATTTCTAAATTGCAGCCGCAGCTTTTGTAAACGGCCATAGACAGGTGCATTCGACTTGTGCTAAATGTGGAGACTTGTTTTATATTTAATTCATGGAAAAGTTTTTGAACCATTTCATCTAACATTTTTACAGCTTTGACAGTTATTTCATTTGACTACATATGGCGTTTACTATTAACTGATATTCCCGCCAAAATTATTGCAAGAATCAAAGGTGGGTTATAAGGTAAAAAAAAAAATTTAAGTTTACTTTTAACACATAAGGCATTTCTACAATCTTTATAAGAGGGGAGATAAAAAAAAAATTGAAGGTGTGCCATAATGGAATTTGCACAAATATTTATTTGAGGGGTGATGGACAAACTGCGTATAGTAAGCTTATCAATTTAATAGACAAAGCAAATGAAAAATTCATAGTAAAATTATAGTATATACATATGCATGTACCGGTAATTGAGAATAATTTACTGTACATGTATTTGACTTTCAAGACTTCGCTCTCCACCCCTTCCGTTTTACCTTCCCGATTTCTAGCATTTTTTTTATTTGTAAAAAAGATTAATAGGATTAACAATAATTACAGTATATTACATTTTCCCGTCGTTTAATGAACTCGCACATAAACACGTTAAAAATACTATACATACCGGTATTAATTATTTTGACAACTCAGTTTAATTTTTTTTTTAAAATAAAATTGTAAATTTAGGCGAAACAGAGTAGGCTTATTTCTTCTGATTAAAAAATTAATAATAAGTTTTATTTGTTGAAAATATGATTTTATCTGAGTTACTCTTATGTCCCATTTTAACTCATTGAGCTTATGACATTTTATGAATTTTGTCACATTTGGTAAATATTTTTGGAGCTTATCTTCGGAAACTAAGTAGGCCTACAGTACTCTTTATTTTTTTTAATTGGGTATAATTATGTAAAATACGGTAGTTAATAATAATTATTTTATAATAAGGGAAATTACACTATACGCTCGTACATGTAATAACGTTTAACTGGCCCAACTGATTTCGATCTTTTTGCCATTTAATTTCACCTGGTAATAAGCGTGAAAATGTCCTCCCATCGAACTATCCCTCTTATCATTACCACTTTGAAAATATCTATGTAATAAGGGTGATCGCTCAACCCTTACAACTCGTTACAATGGCAGTTGTATTTTGATATTTGTCCTTCTTGGTCCTCGTACAACTGACTAATGACCTCTCTTTTTTCATTATTTTGGCCAATATCGCATTAGTTGCGCAAATTTTAATAATAATTAATTTAAATAATAATAAAAAAGATTAATCTGGAAGCTTGATACCATAATGGAATATTACCAATAGAAGTTATTGCAAGATACAGTAGCTGATTTTAATACCGTACACATGTTTTGTCCGCCAATTTGTTTAATAAGTAAAGTTAGTAAGTGTTTTATAAAAGTAATTTCTAGTTTTCGCATTGTTTTGGAGAAGAAATGTGTAGAAAATCAAAGTGATTATACTGTATAATATAGAAAAAGACCTTTGATCTGTTACATTATTCAAACAAGCACCGTGGTTACTGGATATTAATATCCGTCTAATGCACATGCACACGTTTGTTACCGTATATACCAGTTGTAATGTTTAATTCTAAAGGTGAAGAGGCATATGACTTAACAAAAATTTAAGGCAGGAAATGATTTTGTCAGCCAAACCTTTGCAGTGTAATATTGTTTTTAACTTAAATTTTTTTTATTATTTTAAAACCGACATAATGAGATACTAATAATAGTTGCTGCATTTATAATTTACCGTTATCGAATTAATCGAAGAAACCAGTTGAGATCATAATTTTAAGCCAAACTATTTAATTTTATTAAATTTTATTTATTCATTTAGAATTTTTTATGAAGATAATAATGGTCGTAATGTTTCTTAAACACTTTTTTCATATACAGTCAGGCAGTCTATAAATGTGATAAAAATATATTGCGACTGTTTTGGTTTTTTTGTTTTCAAAGAAGATGCTTAGAGAAATTACTCACAGAAGTTGAGACCTTCCCCACTTTTAATAACAGATCTGGAACCCTATTACGTGGGACCATGGTGAGTTGGTTGGTTACAATAATTATTATCTCAATGGTCTCAAACCGACAAATTTTTTAGTTTTTTGAGTATTTGTAGTAACGGGTTTTTTAAATGGATTCAAAGCTATTCTGCTATTAAATCTTAGTATTGGGGCTCTTTGGTGGTTTCAATTGAAAATCATCTTAAAAGGCCGCTATTAAAATTCAAATGTTCAGCTAGATTTCACTTCAAAGGTTTCAGAACTGTTATTATAATAAACTATAGCATTTCTATATTATGTGAGTAGCTTAATAAAGCATCTTCTTTGAAGGTGTTAAGAATTAATATATATCTTTGTAATAAATACAAAGTTTTATTAAAACACTCGGTTTACTTTTCGGCCACTCCATGTGTAGGCTATATTTTAGAAGTAGAAGCACTATCTATAACAGATGGTGCCAGGTGATTTATTATATGTTATATTTTCAAGTGTTAAAACATTAGTAAGCTAGGAAACTGAAATCAGTCGCAAAAAAAAAAAAAAAAAAAAAAATTGAAGAAAAAAATCAACAAGCTAAAATTGATATTTTAATCTGAAATTGTTGAATGGTTGTTGAAGTAATTTCTAGTTAAACGTGGTGCGGGTGTGAATGAATTACATTGAACAGCAGATGGTCTAATACTTAATGAAACTGATAAAAAAAATGTAAATACATTTAAGGATCTTGATACGAACGGTGTTGAACGAATGGTGACCTTTTTAGAATAACTTTGATATTTTTTTTAATACTACTGTAATGGCTTAATATTTTTTTAAAAATAATAATTAAGATCTTATAATTATTATGTTGTAGATAGATCTATAATTTTGTTTAGGAAAATAATATTATTAATTGATTTTGTTAGAAAAATACAGTGAGCTACTTATCTGGCGTTAAATATCATTAACTAAGATGAGGCAAAGTAATTTATGTAAATTACTTGTAACAAGGATTGAAAATATATGATGAATGACGTCACTATACAGACTACGGTAGCATTCGAATTTTTTGTTTAAAATTATTGGCAAGTGCCAAGGGCTATTACAATTAATATTAGGAGACTAATTACCACGTAATAAAAGATAAGGCAGGGATGCAGTAGAGGTGCAGCACCTGCAATGTTCAATGTGAACTATGCAAGTAATTGGTCGATTCCAAAAGTGGCAGCCGTATTAAAGAGAGCTCGTATTCATGTAAGCAAAATGTTGGTGTATTTCAGTAGAAATTTTAATGGACTTGAGGTGATAATGTTTGTATGTTGTGTCTAAATTGAAATGTTGGTGGACCTAAGATTGTGTTTTGTGTCTAAAGTGAAATGTTGGTGTGTTTTATGTGCAATGTTGTTATGTCAACGTGGGTGTATCTCAGGTTTATGTTTAAGATGAAATGTTTCTTGTGTTTATAAATTGAAAATTTATTAGCGGTAATTACTGTTGTGACTCCGCTCTAAAGTAGCCTCACTGGATGTAAACTTACATTCAGATTCCTTGATCAATTGAAATACTTTTATTCAAACGTAATTTTTTTTATTAATTAATTATGCCGGTATTTATATTATTACAGTGGCTTAAATACAACTTTAAAATTACACTAAAATTTATTAAACAATTTTTTTTTAATACAGTAGTATAGTATTAACAACAAAAATGAAGCCTCGGAAATTGAATATAAAGTCAGTTTTGAATTCGCACTTCTGGTTGTTTAAAGTTTTTATTTAGGCGATTAATACCGATAATTGGGGAAATGCATTTTTCGTTTATTAAATTATTTTGAAATGGAGTTGTTGAGGCCATTTAAATTAATTAAGTGACGTAAACAATTTCCATCATTATCAGCCTCGTTTTTAATTATTGATTTATGAATAATTTTACCTCAGGAAAGCAAAACTTATTATTATTATTTTTTTTAATTTTTCTTAATTTATTTGGCGGGAAAAATTTGGGTTTAAAGCTCGACTTGGGAAGTAAAAATAAATAATACTGGAGTATCTCTTTCGGGGAAACCGGCAGTTGATCAAGAGCACTCGAACTTGTACCAACCAGAACCAATCGATAGAAGGACGCAAACCGCTTGTATCGTTTTTTTTAATAAAATAGGTTTTTTTTACCCAAATTCTTTATTAAAAGTACAGTAACTTGATAAACAAAACTTAATTCAAATAAATTTCAATATGATTTGCAGCGACGATAAGTCGCGAAAATGGACAGGGAGGTCTTGTAAAGGGAACCGGAAACACTGTTTTATTGCAGATAGTTACTCATACGTACTTGAATCTTCAAAACGAAGACGAAACAGGAAAGGCTTAATTTTCTCATCATCAGTTTGATGGAGAATTTTTGTGCTTCAATCAAAAAAACTAGATTATCACAACTACCGTAATCATTCATTACTGTACTGAGAAACCACTGGTGTGATGGGAGAAGCCTAAGAGATCGCTTAGGGAGCAGTCTCTCGGTGGATTTCCATCGTTTTACGGTGATACGGTATGAAAAAAAAAAACTTTTTTTTTTCGAAGTTTTGGAGGATGGTTTTGTAAAATAGTCCAGCGCCTGACTAATAGAATTTACTGCAAGTGAATATACATTAATGTTTCTTTATTACAATTGTTTCTCTAACTAGTTTTCTATACAGTGATATGTATTTTCCTGCTTTTAATGTTTGGGGTAAAATATACAATTGACAAAACTCTAGTTTGTTAAATTTAAAATTTAGAGTTTGAAGAAATTCAAGGATGAACGAGTAGCAATTGTTCTCGCTTTCTTGATACCTGCAATTAAATTGAAAACATCAACTGAAACATTATTGCCAGAATGTATGCTTTAATTGTTGAGAAGGGCAAAGTAGTTATAAATCTTATGATATTATTTTTTAACTTCCGGTGAATTCTAGCTAATTTTTGCCTAATTTTTTCTTCTCCCCTTCCCAATAATTTAATTGCAGCCACGGGCTGTTTAAAGTTAGAGAAGATCATTAATATTTCAATTATTTATTTCTGCCGAGTTATAATTTAACCATCAAAAACCATCAAAATTTATTTGCAATGAAGAAATTAAACTAGGATTTTCGGTCGCATCCAAAATCAAATTTCATACTTTTAAACTTACATATCTGCGATCCATTTTTTATTTTGTGAAAATAAATGAAGTTGCTTATCCCAGTAATTTTTGCTTTCTTCGTCATCTTTGTTGAATACATCAACTTTTAAACAATGCTGCCATTGAAGAAATTTGCAGAATTTCAATCCATCTTGATCATATTCGTATACTGATCCTAAAACATAATATTATAGTAATGTTAAATTGTTGATCTTCCAGATAACGAATAGTAATTCATTTAAATTTTTTTTTTTTAAAATACATTATTCTGAATTTGCATTTTACCTTGAGAATCGGTGATTCCAATATGTAAATCGGCATTGTTTTTATAATCGCTTAAAAGTTTTAAAATATACATGAATTTATAATTTATTTAGATAAAAATACAGTAAAAAATTCAAATTATGGTTAATAATAAATTAGTGTAGTAAGCTTATTCGAATCGGTTTGCTCAGAAACATTAATGTTGCTTTGGTTGTAGCTATATTTTTTTTTAAACAACAAAACATAATAACAATATGATTATTAATACTGGTAATTAAAACAGTTATGGTACATTAATTTAATATTAAAGTTTAATTTTGCTTATTATTTTGAATTTTTCTAAAAGCAAATATACAGTATTATCAAGATCCCTCTTGTATTATTAATGTACAGAGAAACACAAAGCTATAATTTTTTTTTAAGAAAGGGGTTTTTTTTTTGCCTTTTTAATATAAAATATATATGTAACAATCTTAAAACTAAATTTAAACCGCAAAAAATGAATTTATTAGTATTACTGACGTTTTATTTAATTTAATTAAAAGTGTAAAAACATTTACAAATGATGTAAATTGTAATTTGAAGGCTAAACAAGGTATAATAATGTTTTATACATTGTTTTTTTTAAGATTAGTTTGAAGTTTCTGAACTAACTGATTCAAGATATTAATTCTATAATAATTCTTAGTTATTCGTACTTTAAAAAATCGCCGACAGTAGGTCTTAATACGATGGAACAGCTAGTTTTTGCAGCATCAGTAAAAGGATTGGGAATTTTGAAGGGGGGAATTAGAAGATCAGAAACATTTAAATCAGCGTTACACAAGCTGCAATATCTTGGTAGTTGGAAGCAGAAAAAACTAACATTTTTATCACAGTGTTGAAAACTTAAAATTCCAGGATCACTTTCCATTTTCATTAAAAAAAATTTGCAGTCTTAAGTCAGTTTAACTTTTAAAACATTTTCAACTTTGCAACAGGTTGTCTGATGATGCTCAGCTGTTCATGACAGCCAACCTTAGCTTAGACACAAAACTGGAATATTTATATTTATTATTATTTTTTTTATCAACTAGTATATTACTATACAGTATTTAAAATTTTAGAATCGGTCTACTACCGTATACAATTAAAAAGAATTATGTTACTCACATTGTTGTTTTTACTTTTTTTTAGCTTACAAGTAATATTTTACCTGTGTACACCTGACTGCAGAGCAACCTACGTGAACACCTTCGCCCTCTAGCGATTAAACAAGTTCACATCGGACTTTAGCAAACGGTCTATAAATCCTATCTATTATGCATATCACTACCTTGCTCATAGACCTTTTTTTCCCACTATCTTTCACAATGTTTTACATGCCTACCACTAGATGGAGTTGAAAGTTGAACAAGATGGAAACCAGACTGGATTATCTGCACATAGAAGTGTCTTTTTCTTGGTCCATTTTAGCTCTCAATCCTTCAAATAAGAACACCTGGTTGGAACTTTGGCTGGGATTTTTAATTCTTGAATTAAAAACTACACAACTGCTCACAAGTATAATTTTGGGTATTTAATAAAATGAAATTGAAGACTCTGGAAAGTAATTTGGGTATGATAAAGGGTTTTGAAAAACCCAAAATTCTTTTGGAGCAGTATAGTACCCAACCGCACATAGCTGGTAATTTAATTGCTTGTTTTTGAAATTGTCTTATTTTATTTTTTTATAATTTCTATTATTTTAGCTCGCCTGCTATATACGATACATAACCATTATAACGACATCGAAGGAAATGTAATTGCTGATTTAGGTTGTGGAAGTGGAGTGTTTTCCATTGGATCTTCAATGCTTGGGGCAGAGTATGGAAATAATAAATTGATTATCTTAATGTTAAATATATATATATTTTTTTTTTAAACGAAGTTTTGTATATTAAAACATTTGCAGATTATGTTATGGAATCGATATAGACGACGATGCTCTTAAAATCGCCGAAGAAAATTGTGAAGAAATGGAAATTTTGAATGTAGAAAGAATTTTATTAGACGTAACGCAGATATCCAGCCATCGTCTTGGTTTGGTAGATGTTGTAATAACAAATCCTCCATTTGGCACCAAAAAAAATGAAGGTAACATTTGCCAGAATGTGTCGTGATAATAATTATTGAATGCTGTCCAAAATATAATTAAAACAATTATTATTTTTATAGGTATAGATATGCTATTTGTAAAAAGTGGTTTGTTAATGGCCAACACCGTTTATTCTTTGCACAAAACATCAACTAGGAAGGTATCATTAATTTGCATACTGTATTTTGTCTTTTATTCTACATTTTTAGTTTCGATATTAACGCTTCTTCTGTTTTAGCACATAGAAAAGAAAGCTGTCGAATGGGGAGTTAAAATGGAAGTAGTAGCTGAATTAAGGTTTGATTTACCATCAACATATAAATTTCATAAGCATAAATCCCATGACATTGAAGTAGATTTTATACGATTTTTTAAGAAATGATTAATTTTTTTTAACGCAACACAAATTAAAAAGAAATTTACTGTACTGTAAAATCTGAAGACTATCGTCGATATTGAATATCATAGCTTATTAAACTGCTATTTAACAATAAGAATTGCTTTTATACATATGATATTTATTATATTTTTTTATGTTATTATTTAGATTTTTAATTAAAATACAAATTTAACTCGAGTGCGAACTACAATTTTAAAATCAGCGCCTTAAAATTAGTTAAATGGATAGTCGCGCTACCTGGCGGAAAATGAACGAAATGAATCCGCTTTCCGGAAACGGAAACGACCTTCTTTTTTTTTTCGTCTTGCAAAT
>JAQGAZ010001348.1:0-31438 GCA_034692225.1 Polydesmus complanatus | reverse complement strand
ATTAAAAAAATTCTAATTTATCAAAACGGTTTTATTGCGTTTTGAAATAAGGTACTTTTCGCTGCCCCACCCTGTATATTAATCAAAGCTTCTAGCTAGATATTTCTCGCTCATAAAGCACACAAATTAAAGTATCTATTTCTATTTTTTTTATTATTAAAACGCGAACCTGTAGTGAACAAAACATAGTCGACTTGTAGGTTTTTTTTAAAAAAAAAAAAAGGAAAAAAAAAAGATCTTTGACCTTTGCCGAGCTTTTGTGCGTATTTGCGGCGATTGCACTAATACGCTCGGCAACAGGTTACAATAATTGGGCTTATTGCGTTATATGATACGGTAATAACAGTTCAAAAAAAAAAATGATTATTTGGTGGCCTTAATCAATTTTAAAGATTTAATTAATTTTGAACACGGAATAGTTAGTTGCGTGATGAATCGCTATGCTTTGTCTAGACGCGAGATTAATTTGTAATACCCTCACGTATTATTAGTTATTGAATTGAAATCTTACTATAACAGTCACTGACGAAAAGAGTTTTAACTACTTTAATAGTTATTGGGGATATTTATGCTGCGGAAATAATAATTATTACGTTCTCACGTTTAGTTTTGAGCAAATTAGCATTGCGGGTTAGCTACAAAAAGATAATAAATATTAAAAGCTATTAGATATTTAGCGTTAATGACAATTATTTGATTTTTAAACTTTACTTGATTTTGAAATTATTTTATTAAAAATTATTTCAAAATGTAATTATTAATTTTTTTAAATAATTGGTTTTAAGTTTTTTAATACCCGGTGTCGGTATTAAAAGTAAAATTGCGTTATAATTTTTTTTTTAAATAATAGCGATTTAAAGAATTATTTGTTTAATGGTATACTGTATAGGGAAATTTTTATTACCGGCATTCTTTAAGTTTATTTAATATTTTAGGTTGCTATTTCTTAAAGAGCCGCTGCATTGTCAAAAGTGGTGTTTTTAAGTGTCTTGTTTGAAGTGTACTATAGGGATAACCGTGTTAATACCAACTAAGTGCGCCATAAAAGTAGATGGTCAGAATGATGCTGACGGAGATAGAGCGTAGGTTGTGTGCGGAAAGGAAACAATAAAGGACCTCAGCAAATTGATTTCTACAGCAAGTCGAGGGGACTTTTTATCTTCGAATTGTCAGTGGATAATGAGGCTGAACGACTACCGCAAAGCGACATCGTCAACGCCGAGAACTACGCTCAGATAGTATGCTAGAGTGCGAGACTACAGTAGTGAAGTTAAAAGTCTTGTCTGCATGTCTTTCGGATGTGTTGCATTTTTATACGTAGCGTTCCAGCTGAAATATTTGAGTCATTCTGCTGTTAACTGCAGCGTCATGACGTGTCTCTTAAACGCTTCATTTCATAGCAAATAATGAATTTTTTCTACCCCTCTCTCTGCACTGTTATATCAAAGAAGCTGTCGCCGTCAACTTATATTGAGTTGCGCTCTCTCTCTCTTTTTTGTTGTGCTTTCTTTGTTTACGACGTCAGAGGGTCATCTTCAGTAAGGACTGATCTTTTGGTGGACATAGATCATTAAACACTATCGTTGACCGCGGGTTGTCTAGTTTTACATTATTTTTTCACGCCATTACTCTTTATACAAAGATGTTTGGTGTGTAAAACGGAGTGAAATCGCAATAGAATTGGAACGCTTTTATTACTCTTTTTTTTTTTTTTTTTATTTATTTAAAGCTAACTTTGGTGGATTAACTTTGAAGGTCCAAAGATAATGCTTATTTAGTTAATAAAAAGCATTGGAAAAGCAAGAACCAAAAAAAACCTACTATATAACTTAATAAGTAACAATTAAAAGATGTATTTACCGTATAATTATAATATTGTATTAGTGGTTCCCGTATACGTTTAAGTACAGTAATGCGTTTTATACTGAGGTAATATTAACTTCGGTGGTCTTTCTTGTCAAGTAAAAAGCGTGGTTATTGTAAAAAAAAAAAAAAGCGCTGAGCGTTCGAGGCGCATCATTTTTTTGTATTTTTAATTAAATTTGAAGTACAGCACCGATATTACTCGTATAGCACTCGTATTATTCTTTTTTTTTATATTTACACGCAAGTAATATAATAATCCTGAATTAACTACTGTAGCATTGTTGTGTTTTGGTTGAAGTGCCATTTAACAATAAGCTTTCGGTACCTCTTGAACTCGGACGGTCCCCCTCCCAACTGCTTTCCCTTCTTAGCTTTTTGATTGGCTCTATACATTTTATGATTATACCATGATTACGGCATCGTGCTTTTTGCATTTTATAAAAATTTTATTTAAAAAATCAAGTGTAAAAACTTTCCAGGGCTTTTGCTTTCTCAGTGAAACAAATTGCGCGTAATACATTTTATCTTGCTTGACGTCAACATGTTCCTGGGAACTGTATTAAAACCTATAACAATGGTTAGAGATACGAGTTACTTGGTTAACTTACTGACATTATATCAAAGTTATGGCGTTCTTCCCGTTTTTTCTTACCTCATATCATTAATATTTTCTTGTGATGCCGTGAACGACCGTTCGCTTTGCAACTTTATGGAGCGGGCCTTTTCACTAATTTTATGATTTTGGCTACTTACTTGTTTAAATTAAGGAAGAATTGTGACGTTTAGTTCGAATTGAATGAACAAAAGTTTCATTTTAATGCTTTTATTTATAAATATTTATATTTTAACAATTTTACAAAGTATATTAAGTTTGCGATATCATAATTTAATGAGAGAACAATAAAGATAGTGAGGGAGACGTTGGACCGGTTTGTTTAACACTTGAAACGGATAAAAGTGCGTCGTTTACACATTGAGGAAATAACATTGAATGCCAAAACGTGAAAACTAACTTTTTTTTTTAACCAAATATTTTGAAACAAGAAACATTGTTTCAATTATTTGACGATTAACACCACAAGTGCTTTGTCTTGTTACATGTAATTTCTATTTACAATTATTTGATTTTTTCTATTATTATTATTTTTTTTTAAATAAATAACCACATTTCTAACATTTGATTTCATTTTACAAAATAATAAACAAAGAAACAATTAAGTACACGTTTTTCAACAATTTTCCATCTACATTTACAACGAACAATATTTGACGCTATGTTTGATAACAAAGTTTGAGTTCGGAAACATTGCACATTTTGTATGAGTTTATGTTTTTAGAAAAGTTTGATGAAACATTTTTTTTTTTTTTTTAATTTTATTATTATTATTTAATTTACGCAACCAACGACCGTTTGCACGCGAAACTTGTTTTAAAATTTTAAGGACTGATAAAATGATTAATAAGTTGCATAGTAGATTGGATAATCGACCATGAGATGTTGAAACCAGCTAATACTTAATAATACTTGAAATAGTACAAATTGAGTTTACATTTGATTAGCATTTTTAAACTTATTGCTTTTCGCACGCTAAAGTTATCACAATAATTGAGTAAACAAAAACCACCAAAATCGTAGTGAAGATCATACTCGTTCAAAATGCGAATGAATGGAAGGTAGAAAAAGAAAAAAATAATAAAAGAAATAGATTTCTAAGTCAACTGAGACAGCTGTTGTCATTTCCGAAAATTGATCAGCGCTAATTGAACTACTTTTCTAAAGAAATTATTAATTGCACGTTTCTCAGCCTGTATTCGTCAAAGAATTTAATTATTACATATACTGCACTTACATAGTGAACATCGATAAGTAATTTTATATTATTATTTTTTCTTTTTTTTTTTTTCTTAAAAAAAAAAAAAAATTCTGAGAACTTTGCTCAGTGCTATAGTTTTTACTAATTAATATCTAATAACTATGGTGGTAAAAGATTGGACATATTGAAAACATTAGGATTTTTTGTTTTCGTTTGTATAATTTAAAAGTATAACTTGCAACTAAATATTATGGTGTTTTAAAGTACAATATTTTTCTGAGTTTTACGGTCTTTAATTTTGACACATACGAGTTGAGAAATGAGAGAACTGTAAAGTTCGGTTAAATTTTCTTTTTATCTTTAATAATGTTTACGGTATTTAAAGTAAAGTTTTGATGCTTTGAAGTTCAATAATCATAATTAATATTCAAAATGTTTTGAAATTTGGCGTTACTCTCATTTTTAGCTCGTTTATATATCGAAAAAAGGTATAATTTCAACTCTGTTCGACATCTTAAAATGTGGGTTAATATTGGTTTCTCCTTAAAATTTAATTGTAACACAATTGAATTACGTGTATAATTATGGAGGGGAAAAAGTTTTAAAATAGAGCAAGTGTTGATTAATCGCATTAAACATACGTTGATCACTTGTACTGTATATAATTTTTTTATAAATTTATTTTTAAAGCAATTTAATTTTCATATAAAATGAACAAAAATAAAAATTTGAGATTGCATTACGGTACCGGTTGTTCAATAGATATGAGGTTGAAATATTACTTTTCTTTGCAATTAGAAATAAATCGCTAATCTATTTTCTCGTGTGTACTTAACATAACGTATGGTAACATTTCCCATGAACCTTTGAAGCAGCCCGTGTGCCGATTGTCTTGCACGAACAAACGACTCGAACATGTACGACCACCCCCTCCCATAGCCGATATTATTTTTAACATGAGTTAACTCTGCTATCGGTATTTACAACATACAGGAAAAAGAAATAAATATATTTTACAAATTGAATTAGAAAATAATTTTTCAATTAATCAATTTAATAATAATAATTATTATTAATAATATGCGAACTATAAAAGGGGGAAAAAAAGTATAGAAGAAGTGATTGAAATATCTACAATCGTGTTCCCACATTATAATAGTAGAGAACGCGTGCACAATTTTCAATAAACACTGGATTTATAAATAATAATTGTTCGTATTTCCGCTTCCGTAATTTCGAATTTGAATGTTTTATTTTTTATTTTTAATTATTATCATTTTAATTTTTTAATACTTATAAATTTCTATAAAGACGATTAATCGTTTTTCGACTTCTAATGATAATCAGAGTCTTGCACAGTTTTTGCACGTGAGATCCCGCACACGTGATAAAACTGTGATAAAAACCATCAAGAGTCTGGACTGGTGGGTGATGTGCTTAGGTGCTTATGAACCCCAGAGTTCTGGCTGTGTTGATTACGTTTCTTTTGCGAAGAAAAGATTTTATTACAACCATTAACGGTGCATCGAAACATTTCCGGAAGGTGAATTTTTTCGTAATGGTCTTTGAGGAGAACCCCGTCTTGAAACCTTTTATGACAGAACTTGCAGGGAAAATTACCGTTGGAATCGGGGCTGGGTAAATCGTCCTCTAAGCTATACACGAAATTGTGCGTCATGGAATTAAATGCACCACTTCCTCCGCCGCTACTGTGAACTGATGGAGGTGAAGGTGGGGACGCATTTAAAGGTGAATGATGGAGACTCGAAGGAGAGGGGCGACTTTGCGCGTTTTTTAAATGAAAACCCAAGTCCAGGTGGGCGGAAGATTCGTTTGCCGCCGCGATTGCCGCCGCCGATGGGAGAAGAAGACCGGCACTGTGTAGCGATAGGGGGTGGTGGGAACCGAAATGGTTGGAGTTTGGTACCGCGCGATCGTTATTATTGTTGTGGTGATGGTGATGATGGATCAAAGATTCAGACATTGATGCCGAGAGTTTGCTTTGGTATAGCTCGTTGATTGCCAAGGGTAAAACTCCCGGCGTTTCACCGTAGATTCGAGATAAAAACTCGTCGCGTAACGTTTGATTAGCGGCGAGTGAAGCGAAAGCTAAACTTTTGTCCAAAAAATTTTTTTCGGTGGTTGAAAGCAACTTTCGGTGCAGGTTTAGATTGGCGCTGTGGCGATCACGACTTCTTTTGGATGGAAATGCCGCGTTGCAACCTTCCACTGTGCATTTGTGCATCAGCTTCAAGTGCACGTTCTGGTAGTGAGTTTTGACTCCAAAATGATTTTGGAAGATTTTTCCGCACGTCGGACACCGTCGAGGGTTATCCTTATCTACCGGAACGTCAAAACAGTTCATGAGACCGGTGTCGCGAAACGAAAACGATTGAGTTTCAGAGAGGGGGGAATCTGGGTTAGAACCGCCCGAACCACCTCCGCCTCCATGCGCGTTGCCGCTTATAGTCGAGTCTTGTAAGCGTGGACTGGCGTCCGAGTAAACGTCACTGGTTCCCGGATGTAGACCGTGCGCGTTTGAAGTGGCTGAGGAGCCTAATGGTAAATGCAGGGACGACGGAATATGTCCACCACCTGATCTTAATGAAAATTGACTAGGGTCACCAAAATGACCTTGTGATAGAGATTCTAGGTGACGAAGGGCCATCTCTGAATTCTCTTCCGCCTCATCGCCTTCCGAAGCAGATTTTTTAAATTTTTTTAAACCCATTTCTTCTCTGGTGACGTCCTCAAGCCTAAATAACTTTTCCCGAGCCGCTCGTATACTTGAAGAAAAACTGCTTCGATTTTCTTTTTTTATTTTGTTTAGTGGAATTAGCGATTGACAGTTATTCAATTTGATGGACACATCGTCATCTACGTCATCATCATCATCGTCATCAAAATCCATCTCTTTATCATCGTCGTCCAGCAGGTCATCGTCATCGTCGTCATCCGTTTTGTCATCATCTTTAAATTCGTCCGATTTTTCAGTACCGTTATTATCGATACTATCGTTTTGTAAAAAAGTGTCATTGCTGGAGGAATCTTCACTCGAGACGAATTGAATAGCATCTTCTACTTCGGAAATGGCGCAGCGAGTGGGGTTGAGCGATTTCCTCTTACGAACACCCTTTTTTATCTGATGACCAATTCTCGGCTGCTGATCGTGCTCAGCTTCGCGGGGAGTGTTATTTGAATTGGTGGTGGCCGTTGTAGTGGTCACTATATCGGGGGTTTTATTTTTTTCCGCATTATCACTAACCGCACTTTCATGCCTGTTATTTAATTGGTCGATTTCCGGAGTCTCGCGTTTTTTACGCAACTCAACCGGCGCGGTTTGAGGTTCGCTCGAATTTTGTTTGTGGTCATCAACGTCCATCTCGGAACGATTTTCAACTTCGTCTTCACGTCCATCGTCATCGTTATTGTTGTTATTGCTATGAGGTTTTTTATTTTCGTTTTCCACTTTATTTTTTTGGTGGTGATGATGATGATGATGATGATGGTGGTGGTTGTGGTTATCGTTCACCTCTTTGAAATCGTTCGTAGGAATGGGAGATGGGGATCTGGAGGGAACGGAAATGAGGTTGTCAATTGAAGGGCACTCGCGGGACGGCGAGGGCGTTCGGCTATTGGAGATGATTTCCTCTCGTTTTATGTCTCGATGGTGATGACGAAACTCATTGTTGGAGTGAGAAAGAGATGGGGGCGGAAGAGGAAGTCCACCCGGAAGTGGAAGCATCTGATGATGATGGTGGTGGTGATGCGAATGATGATGCGGTGATAGGTGAGTGTCCAGTTGCAAAGGTCCCAAAGGGGGCGGAACTAAACTGTGCCCTAAAAAATAGTGTCCGGGATTTGCGTTGGCTGTGCGACCATCGTGAGGGCTAATTTTTCGGCGTAAATGCGGCGAATGTAATTTTGGGTTGGGATTAGCACTGTGTCTATTGCGGCTGCGTCGAGAGCTGAACATCATATTACATCCAGCTACCGTACACTTGTGCATTTCTCGAAGGTGAACGGCGCTGAAATGGATTTTTAGCGCCCCCTTATCACAGAATGTTTTTAAGCAAACCGAGCACTGGACGCGTTTTTTTCCGGAAGCCGTGTTTGATACTAACGTGCCTAATGCATTTGGGTTCCACCTTCTTTTCATCGGGTTAGCCGACTTTCGTAGATGTTTCACTTTTTTGGTGGCGTAGATAGAATCGTGAGTTGCCGAACGACTCAAATTGAGAGCGCTGGTCATGGTGTCTTCGTCGTCCGAACCTCCATCCGATCCGCTCAAATCGGAATTGCCAATTTGTGAACTGGTGCTAGAATGCGCCAAAGACGAACCGAGGGTTGGAAGCGAGGCCGAGGTGTGCAACGGTGGAGTTGGCGACGAGCAACTAATAGAAGCTAAGTTGAGAGAGACAGCGCCGCTGTTTCCGGTATGCATCGAATTTGACATTGGAGTGGGCGTAGGCGGTTTATTCGATTGAAGATGGAATGCTGACGGCTGCGGTTCAGTCGGTGGTCGAACTATGTCTGGACTTCCGGCGCGATTTTCTCGGCGGTAATCATACGGTTGCATATTTTGAAGTCGATTTAACGGCGAAATCGACATTGGACTCGTGCAGTTGACCGGAGAACCGAAACTTTGGGAACTTCCGGTCGGTGATAGATTGTGACCAGAGTTACTGCCGGCAGAGTGATGGCGGTTTAAAGTTTTATTGGAGGTGGGATGGTTCGCGGTCGAGGACGATTGGTTGGTCTGCTGTTGGGAAGGAGGAGGGGGTGGCGGCGGAGGTGGGTGATGGTGGTGATGATGATGGACTTGCGCTTGTGAATGATGTTGATGCAGGGATTGTGGTAAAGATTGCTGAGGAGGTGGGGGTGGGGGAGGAGGCGGCGGTTGTTGCGATGGAGGAGGGGGTTGGTGCTGCTTCGAATGGTGATGAAGAAAACCGTCGCTGTGACGGTAAAATGGGTGGACGATACGATTGGTTCGTTCAATAAACCGTTTGATATCCGAATCAGACCGACCCGATTGCGCCACGTGTTCGGGGCGTTCGTTATTGTCTTGCAGTAAAATCTGTTGTGTAATCGCTTTAGTTTCACCGAATCGGAGAAATTGTTGTAAAATGAGGGGTTCCTCGTCACGTGTAGCCAAGGTCCACTTGTCTAGCACTGTTCCTTGGGTATCCTAATAATAATAAAAAAAAGTTCATTATTAGAAAAATTTATTTTTTTGTAATAAATTTTACATTTATTTTTTTTTTTTACATTTTGCAAATAAAAAATTTAATAATCTAGTTAAAGGTTTTAAAAAAAAAAGGGTTTTCTTGATACGGCAATTGTTATTTACTACTGTATTTTATTTCCCTTTATTTTCTTGATTATAACATGACATGCTTTTTATTCTTTTTTTTATTTAATAGCAGAATTATATTTATTTATTATTTAAGTGGATAATTTCTTAAATTGATCATCGGTTTTATAATAAATATTCTTTTATTTATTTTTAGTTAGATAAAAGCGTGCGTAATTATCCGTATCTACCGATGATTATAGTGACACGTGAAATCTCCATTACAGCTTGTATATCATAGTTGTTTATCGAATCTCCATGACAACAGCCTTTTATGCCCACAAGTTTGATTTTTATGGAGACAAATTTTTTCCAAGCAAAAATAAAAATCGAATAATTTAGTAGGCCTATTACATGTATTTATTAACAACAATAGTTCAGCTCTTATTAGTCATTATAAATTGTGGGTTGTTTTTAGAAAGTTATTACAGTAATAAGTTGCTGAAATAAAAGGTTTTAATCAACTTATAACTGTTAAAAAGAATAAAATAAATAAAAGAATTATTTTTAATTATTTTTTTAGAGGTTTTCTTTGTTTTAATTTCCGGTATTCTTTCTGATTGTCTGTTGTGATAATTGTTTTGGTTAAAAAAACATTTTTTGGTAGCCGTACAGTTTGAATATAAGCGGCGAATTTTGGAGGATACTTAACAGATCAAAGACCATTTGATATGAAATAATAAAAAAAAGTTAAGACGGATATGAAGCTTAATTAGCAGGCGATGCGTGTTGAAAGAAAGTAGTCAATTTAACGGCATGATTTTATTTTTTTTTTTTTATAACAGCAACAAAGAATTATCTCCACTTGTCGGATTAATTTTCTTGTTCAGTATAAACCAGCTGATTGTTCGAATCGCTACCTTTAGGTGTGTAGAGAGCAACACAAAAAAAAAAAAAATTGTACTTAAGTTTAATTTAACGGAAGTCTGAACGTCAACAAATGTGAGATGATAATTACAGTAACTTCTGGTAATAAATTAGCCGGCGTATTAAATAACATATGACTGCCATTTACGACTGAACGCTTTTTTTTTTTCAACGGACTAAGGAAATTAGTGGCGGGTGATGGAAGTTTGAAAGATATATATAAAAAAAGAAATTTGAATTTGAATGAATGTCCACCAAATTTTTTTTTTTTTTCGATTTAAGTAGTATAGGTGAACATGCTATTTAAACGTCGCACTCGACCACCCCACATAATAAGCAGTGTACGCGTTTTAAGGTTAAAAGTGTAGGAGTATCGCAGGGAGTGCAATTAAGGCGTCAAACATCCTCGGTAGATCGAAGGTGCTGCTCGCGCGTCTCTCTCGCCCGGCGTGTCCAACCGTGTCCAAATTTAACTTCACCTTCGTATTCCCCAAATCAGAAAGTTAAGGTGGTAGCCCGCCGCGTAAAAAAGATGGTTACTTCCTTCAAAACAGGATGGACAAAATTGGTCATCAAATTGGTGTGGGTTTGCACATGAGCAGTCATTATCCCACGGCCAAAAAATGTGATGTCCGACGTAGTGTGCACGTGTAATTGATGGTAAAGTGAATAGCCTACGCACATGCGCAAAACACCCTAGTGTTAATAACAGTTAGGTTATAGGTGTACGTGTATCCATGTCAGGATGAAGTGAGAATGAAATGCAGTCGCTCATCCGTGTCTCTATCACCACTAATTTCTGGATGATAAAAAAAGATGAAAGTGACTAAAACGAAGGATTTGTTTAATTTTTATTATTTCCGGTCTTTACTAGATAATTATTCTAACATTGACCTTTTATTACACATGAAACCGTAATCAATGTTTCGCTAATTTAACGTCGGAGAAAATAGTAACCTTATTTAAGCGTTTAAGCGCTGGTGCTTGAAAATTAATGTTCTTAAATAGGGTTAGTATTTTATGAATCTAGAATTCTTTTTGTATTGTTTATAAAGAAATAATACGGCATAATTTATTCGCGACGAATCAGCTAGTCGAGTTCTTCGATTCGAATTAAGTTTGAAATCAGTAATTAAAAAAAAATATATATCAAGAATTTATATTTAAGGATTGCAACAAATTCTCGTAGTTACCGGTAATATTGATTAAACATATATTTAATGTATAAATTATTTTTTTTCTATTATCAAACATTTAATCTGCAAAATCACTCGTTTTAATTTAATGCTGCATTGGTGGGTCTGATTGGACAAAATGACATTCGAAACACTGTAATAATTATTGTAAACCATGTAAAATGATATTATCACTGAATGGCGTTTCATGTGCCTATAGCCTTCAATAGTACGGCAGTGTTGCATTACAATGTACGAGTATAATTGATTGGCTTATTTGTTTAGCCTTGCGCGCATCACACTTCATGTTAATCTTTATTAGTTAAACATAATGTTAATTATTCTCCAATCAAATCAATTTACTCGTTGTAGAATAAATTAACAAATCTCGTTTTTAATATGCATGATCTATAATAATACGTGAGTTTGTTTGAAATTTAAAGAAAATTGTTGAATTTTTTGAAGGCTCCTAATTTACATTTTAAAGAATTTACATAGGATTACTCGTGTTGACTCTTGCAGTTTTTAGCATGCACTATAAGCAATGACGTTTAAGTTTTTTAATTCGTGATTCTAATTTTTTTAGACATAACGTGAAATAAGTCCTTACAATTGTAGATATATTTCTGGGTGTGTTGATAATAGGTAATTGTGACTAATTGCTCACGATGTAGGCCTCGTTAAATAACTATCACAATATTATGTTGGCATGAGGAAAGAACGAGATTTTATAAACATAATAATTGACATGTAATCGGATTCTAGTTCAGAATTTGTCAAATATGTTGACCCAAATAATAGTTTGAAATTTGATCGGAACATGAAACCACTGTTTTCAAAATGTTTGAAATTAATAATTTAGAAAATCGTGCTCAACCTTTTCTAATTATGATTTTGAATGAATGATATGCAGGCGAGGAAATATTACAGTATGCATAAAAACCCGCGAATCCTTTTGGCAATACATGTCGGTTATGCTTGTTTTAAACACGCTGTATTATGAGAACTATTGAGTTTGTAAAGGGTTTATTAACTGAGTATGCTGCAATATTATTTAAGAAGTGAAACTGGTACATGTACTCCTAAAAAATAGCATTTTTTTAAAGTTATATTTTGAATAAAAAGTTATGGCTTTTTTTTTTTTTATATGTCGTAATGTTATTTGCGTTCGTTCACTCGAATGTTGTAAACGTGATATTTTTTCATTGAGGCTGTCGTTTTGTTAGATCAATCACCACAGGTGGCAGCGAGACCTTTCCGAACTTTTTCTCCCCTCCGTGTAATTTAAGGATCTTCTAAACTTATAATTAAGTATTCGTGTTTGGTGTTTAAATTTTCATACTGATCAACTCCGGATGATCTTTCAACTTTCTCCTTGGCATCAACACATCGCACTTTTCAGTTCGGCGCATTCGTTACGTTTACTGTCTTTTGAACATTAAGCCTTTTTACGATTTTTTTTTTTGTTTTTGGTTTAGGAATATAAGATTACGTAGCATAAAACTGTACAATATTTTGGAATGTTATTTTGGCATATTGAGTTCAATCAAGTATTAGTTAATAATAATATTATTGGTTCACCAATAATAAGATTTAACATCGGAATCATTATAAAATTTATTTGAAACTGGTGGGAAATTTCTTTTAAGGAATTTTTTTATTGTTAATACTAAGAAGTTATTAAGGAATTTTAATTTCGTATTATAATTTTTGTTATGGGCTAAAATCACTTTCTATTGCGAGAATTGTCAGTAAGTGAAAACTGTACGGTATTTAAAATATTTTTAGTATTTTTTTTTTTTTTTTTTTGTACCGGTATTTAGTAATTGCACATTTTGTAAGTACGATCAGTTACATTAAAACCCGTAGGCAAGTTATTGACTAGTACATAACGGTTGATGATCGTCTCGTGAGGTATAATTACGCGCATGTGACGTACTTTTCTTTGTAAATTTTCTTTAGTTTTGAAATTATAAAACACCCTCAAAGTATTTTTTGTGTGCGGAGAATTGAGGTTGATTGCAATACGATAAGAAAGTAATAAAAGAAGGTGAACAATGACTGATTAATTAATAAGAGTAATGGAAACGTTTCAAAATATTTTCTCAGACTCCCGCTGAGATCTCCACTTTACATTTGAAATTACAGATCAATTATTTCGTCCGCGCACTATATATTTATTGTTTTGAAATGTTATCAAACTCTTATTACGCGATTAAACCCTCGAAAACAATTTCTCGGAATAATATCTCTCGGTATTTATTAGATTACGCCCTCGGATTTATATAATTATTTTGTTAATTCGAGTAAAGATGTTTTTAAGTTAATAAGAATAGCTTACCTGAAGAATGTAACCTCTGGCGTAATCCTCGTAGGCCCATCCAAAACCGTTCAAAACTTGAAGGACCTCTTCGTGTTGAAGAACCGAAAACAACCGATCTAACAAAATTTTCAGTCGAATAGGTGTGGCTTGACATCCGTACAACATGAGGCTAGCAATGTCAAAAACTATGCTAGGTTGAACTATTTCCACTTGATTGCAATTGTACAAGTGACGAAAACCCAGCTTGTCCAGAGCTAAAATAAATTAAAAAAAAGAAAATATTATAAAAGTTTATTTTTTAGTTCGATACGGTAATAAAAAATTTTTAGGTTAGTAGTTTATCAAATTTTGTGAACAAATTGAGAAAATTGAAAATAATAACGTTTTTTTAAAAAAAATATTTAAAAAAAATCTTATTTGTTTTTCGATTTACGGTATTAGCATAGCTTGTCGAATGTTGAAGTTAGAGGGATCTTGAAAGTCCGTACAAGTTCATACTTTAATTTAGTGGATTATTCAATAATTGCCGGCTGTGTAATCATGTTGTCTTTAAAACTCTGATTTATGATGGTTAGTCAAAAATTTTTAAAATTAGTGGGTGGTATTTTAAAAGCAGGATTTTTTCCCGAAAACAAAAAGAAGAAAAAAAAAAGATTATTATCGTGATGAGCCACGATCACCTTGTATGGTTACACTTAGGTTATCATTGGATTGGGTACGCATAATAAACATTACCGTAGCTTATTAACTATTAAACCGTGTACGCTGTCACCATTTTATCAGAAGGTCGAAAGAGCAACTAAAAGGTCAAAGAATATAATATCGAAGAAAAAAAAATTTTTTTTTCGTACAGATTTAGGTTGACCTGTTGTAAATTTAAGTACGATTACAGTATCCGAATAGGATAGGTAGGTAGGTAGAGAAGACCGAAAGCAAGAGATGGGAATTTGACATCGCTTTCTATTCGAAAGTATGTTAACTGCTTTGGTGTCCACCCCTACGTTCAACGGGGATGGTTTACTCGTAACACCATCGTTTTCCCTTATATCTTACATGGGTGAGTGTTTATATCCAACAGGGTTTTGAATTTTTTAGTGGATTCCGACAACAGACAATATGTGGCTAATTACAGGTTTTGCAACCAATTCTTTTAAATTTTCTTTTTTTTTTTTTTCTTTAATTTTTTTTTTTTTTTATCTGTGTGCCTGTCATAGCTAATGGTCTGCGTTGGATAGGTATAGTTTAGCACTGGTTCTTATGAATGAGAAGGAGGAAATTACGGGCGTATTTTAAGAAATATGTTTCACCTGAGACAATCTCTTTTACTTCTCCCTATCTTTATTTTTCTTTTTAAATCTGTATTTTCTCCGCCTATTTTTAAGTCGTAAATCGTATTCGAGCTAAGTTTATATTCTGCCCCCAACATATTTATTACTGTACTCGGGTACGTTTTACATCGGGCTCTCGAATTGTGATGAGGCTAGAAAGCAGATGTTCCTGGTTAGGGAAAGCAGTAAAGCATAACTTGGAATTAGGCGTATAAATACAATCGAGTAAAAATGGATATGATTACATTTAATGAAAGAAACATTATGTGGCGAAATTAATTCTTTTGATAATAATTATAATTACGCTACTTATTTTAAAGACAATTAGCGTAATTTTTTTTTAATTCAAACTTGGTAATTGATGTACTGTATATGATAATTTAATTTTTTTTTTTTTTTTTGTATATCGGTAAAGAAGTATACTATCACGAATGAGCATAAAAATATGACGTCAAATTTGAATGATTATTTTTATCATTGTTATTTATAGTCCAAGGTTTTATACATAAGGTTAACTAACTTACTGTTTATATGCATAAAATGTATATCCTACTCTTCAATACAATATTTTGCCGTTCAAAGCAAAATATTTTTAAAATGCAAGTTGATTTTTGCCAATTCACGAGCTGGCATCAAGGTTTTATTACCTTTTTAAAGACTTTTTTTTCAACTACCCGATACATAGAAATTTTAAGACGATGATGCTTAATAATTATTAGACGAAGGACACGCTTTTTTGTCATTTTTATTTATTAAAAGTAATTATAAATGTAGTTATACTCATGCTATACTAGTTACATTAATGCTCAAATTGTTTTTAATGTTTTAAGGTATTAATTATTAATAATGTACATACTGTATTATTATAATAATAATTTGAATAACAACAAAAAATTGCATTTTTTGTGGTTAATTTTATAATCAAAATTTAATTGATTTTTTGCTGAATTATTAACTTAATTTGAACGTCATTATCGTTGGCGTAATAAAAATTTAAAAAGTATTACAGTATGCCAAATTAAATATTTAAATTAATATGTTAAACAAATTTTTGCATTTTTTATTCGTATTTTAGTTTTTATTTAACAAAATCAACGCCGCTTTTAAGCATCTTGGTTGAAAAGTGAACGAGTGACAGGTGGAATGACTCGACGCTTAAGGCGTGTATAAATGCAAGCTATATGAATTTTTATTATTACTAAGAAACGCGGAGTCGCGGTTGATACAAGTGTTCCGATGAGACAGGTGATAAAAATTCCAGTTTGCACCTATTACAAGAAAATAATATTTGAGTAAAATGAAGATGTGAGTGTTTGCGTTTGTTACTCGTTGTCGTCGTGTAAATGTTTTTCGTCCAAACGTTTTTTTTTTTTTTTTTTTTTCTCTTTTTCTTGTTCAACTTTGGTCCTGGTAGTTGGTTTTTATTTATATTTTTGTTAATTTATGTAGGTGGATGTGTAGAACACGATAGATTATTACTTTATTACACAGATCATTCTGTCAAAGTTCTCGCCTTTGTACTAACCCGCCTTGTTTTATTTTTAATGGCGTGTGTGTTGTGTGGAGTGGTAAGCACTAGACAACAAAAATCTTTTATAATATATGGTGTCTCCTTTCTGTTGTCTTTCGCATTTTTTCCCCCTCTCCAGGTACTCACCTTTCGATTGTATATATACACAATTAACATCTTAAAAGCATAATATATAAAATGATAAATGTTCACAAGAATGGCTTTTTGCGGATGCGAGACGAAATTATACCGCCAAATTTGGTTTTCTTCGGCTACCTAATCTACGGAAAGGCAACATAAGCGGCGAGGATTTATTTGAGGATTTATATGACTTATATTTCGTTTCTTTGGAATTAAAAAATTAAAATTCTTATATTTATGATTTTTATACTTTTAACTGTACTAATTTATTCCTACCGGATTTCTCTCATTTCGGGAAAAAGAATATAATACGGTTTTTCGAATGAAATTTTTTTTGCTACTGGCATTTCCTCACTCACTTTTTATCATTTTTATCTACAATTTTATTTTTTTCTTTATGTCACCAAATTATATCATATAATTTTATTGCTTCCCGCTTTTTTTAAATGTAAAATTAATACCACTGACAATTATGAAAAGTTGTTCTTGTGCCAAGTCATATCAATTATTGCTGTAATGATAATAATCGTAAATATTTTTTTTTTTTGAGGTTTTAAGTAAATAATTTTTGAGTAATTTGAAGGATTAATGTAAAATAAAGCCATCGTTTAATTTGGCAATACATATACAGTGTATGTACTGTATTAACTTTTTTTAAAAAAAATAATTAAATCTAATAAATGCATTTTACGATATCAAATAATCAAATCTACTTTTCAAAATTGTATTTTCGCTGAAACATTAATGTTAAAATTTATATTTGATAAGTAGAAATGATTTCAATAGCTATTATGGTCTTAATCAAATTCGATTTACCGTGGAAACTGAATCTAAGCACGATAGTTTGAATTAGCAAATATATTATTGGGAATGCACGTGCACACTGTTTATCGATTGTATCGCTCAAAAAGTATAAATGAGAACAGGTG
The DNA here is from genome assembly GCA_034692225.1 of Polydesmus complanatus. NCBI lineage: Eukaryota > Metazoa > Arthropoda > Diplopoda > Polydesmida > Polydesmidae > Polydesmus > Polydesmus complanatus. The sequence goes on along the minus strand of JAQGAZ010001348.1, from coordinate 14,129 downwards.
ATAAAATTATTATAGACAATTATAAGAATCCTATTGTTTGAAATTCAAACGAGGCGTATACTAAAATTTGTATTTAACAATATATATATTTTTTTTTTGAAATTAAGGTTATTTCAAAAATCAATCTACTTCTGCTAATCAAAATGATGTGCAGCCAAAAATTATTGTTTTTCATTTAAATATCTATTTACAATGATCTAAATTATTGAGCTGCATAAATAAGTGTGTCGCATTCTATTTTGAACTTAAAATATTCCCACTCCCACGATACAGTACAGTGTATTTATTTTCCACGATGTGTACCTGGGAGTGAACAACAACGCCATATTTCATTTAAAGATCATTGTTCTTTGATTTGGCAGACGGAACTCAATCCTATCGTGCATTTATTTATGTAACAACGTGATTTGAGGAATAATAAAAAATTGTAAAAAAAAAAAAAAATAATAATAATAAAATAAAATGGGAAGAGGTGGAGAGAGGGTGTAATGAAGAGAGAAAAATTACTGTCGCTATAATTTCTCGAAGTTGAAACAACAATCATATTTCATTCTTTGTCCTGATTCTCAAAATTACGAGCTAGCCAAGTTAAGTACCCTTATTTAACGCGCGGTGATGATGATGGTCAAATACAATCACGAAATGTTGACATGAGCTACAAAGTAATTCTCTCAACTTGTCTGCATTTCATCTAGAAAAATGATCTATAGTTATTTTTTATTATTGTTATGACTGTTAATAAGTATATCCGTGAATCTAAACAATGTGTGCGCGCATACAATGGTGTTCACTTCCTGTAAACTACGTGATTACTGTAATTAAGTTGGCCAACTTTTCAGTCATGTATAGATCGCTAGGGACATCTAGCTCATTATCAAATGTTCACTTTTCACACGGCTTTTGATTTCGACTAATCTAGCATTCGTATTAACCTATTGCAATCAGACGTAACACTTTGCTAATAATAAACTAATCATAACACTCATAGCGTTCCAAATGCATGAGATAAATTCAAAACTAATGGCTCAGCCAGTAACTACTAATTTCAAATGTCAAACTTAATTGTGTCAGAAACATGATACGCTATGTATATACAGTTATACAGTACAATACAGAATATATTTTTTTTTTAGTAAAAAATGAAAAGTGGTTTTACATTTTTTTTTTTTCTCTCTCTCTCGGAAAGAAATCGTTATTTTGAACTTTTGCTGAAACTTAGAAAATTATAGTGATAAGAGATCGAAACAATCCTTGTCTACTTTTTATAATATATTCATACATGTATCTGTCTATAAGAATACAATTACCTGTACGCTTATGTCATACATGATTTTGTAAAAAAAAAAATAATTTGATATTATGCAAACTTTTGTTCGTAATTCAAAAATAATATTTCTTTAATTAAAGCGAAATATTTTTTGTTAGCGTTACATTTTAAGAATGCTTTTTACTAATGGCTCTACGTCATAATGTTATTAAATGGCTTCTTCATTTAAAAGCAAAAATGAAACATGAATGCAGTACCGGTAGCAATGATAACAGTATTAAAACTTGGAAAATTTGGCTAGTAGGGAGTGAAATTAGGGCTAACATAATATTCGGCTTCTTTCTTAAATCGTGAAAGACATGTTAATTAAAAAGAATCTGTCTTAATTTTTAATTGCAGTACGTGCAAGGATATTGTAAATCATCAATTTCTGCGTTAACAACTACGAAATCGTCGCGCTGCTGTAAAATTAGCACATCTACATTGGATTATAATTAAATTTGTGCCATTGTTTGGATTGGGAGTGTTTCTCCCCTATCGTTTCCATCCCCCTCTGCGTACTTTTTGTCTCAAAAGTAGGGAAAACGTATCTTTTGTATATTCACACGCTGCCGTACGTGCAGTACTTGCGTATTATTTAAACATCATTCTTGCATGTTTATCGGCTGCTTTGCATTTACTACGGGGATCTAACACGTGTTGTGTCAAATTAAACAAAACTCTGCTCCCGACTGCGGTTTGGATGAAGTGAGTGAGAAAACAAGCGGTTGACTAGAACATATACCGAATACGCACATGTTTGTGTTAGTTGTCATTGAATAATTTATCAAGGGATTAATTTATGAACTGGATGCGCGCGCTTCTTTGTAAAACCACCCCCGCTTCTATTTTTATTTGCTTACACAATGAACCACTTGGACCTATTAAATAAACTACACTTGTTGTTATGGTCGAGCATACTGGTCGATGAGCGCTATATTAATCGTCAACGTCTTTATAAGAGTTTGCGAGAAGGCTGATTTTAAGAAATTTCTCTAGAGAATTTGAAGAAACAATGAACTGCTAATTTTTTCTTAAATTTAAGAAAATAATTATTACTTTTGTTGGGTAATTTAAGTGGGTTGACATTTAATTAAATTTTATAATGTTTGGGAATTAAAAAGTATGCCGATAATTTCATTTTGGCAGAAAATATTTGTTATCCTCTCATATTAAAAATTACAATTTAAAAAAAAAATCAAACATTTTTTTTTTTTTTAAATATAAAGAGCTGTTTCTATGAAATTGGCGTGTTGTTGCTAATTTATGGGTTTGTGCGTTTGTCGAAAATCGTATTGTCGCTTTTTCCTGACACGTGAGTTTTATTGTTCGGGTGAGCATTAGCTTATTAGGTGGACTGCTCGAGCGTGAATCCTTTTTCTTTATTATTATTATTAGAACTTGCCAAATTTAATAGGTTGTAATTGGTAGCCGTGTGTTTTTTGTCACTTTTTATATGGTGTTAAAAATTAGCGTTATTATTATTGGACCTCTTCGAATTGTTTTCTGTTATTTCGACCGCAAGCATAAGCGTCCGATCTTTTGTGTGTGATTTTAACGATACGTAATTTGATCAAATATTATTATCAAAATGTAATAGGATATCCACATCATATACTGAAAACACATCGCATATCCTTTTAAACATTATTTCTAAAGCACGCGAGACTAAATAAAAACCGAAACTAACCCTGGTCGAATGTTATTTACGGATATTAACAGTCGCACGAATAAATAAGCATCCTTTTTCAATCCGGATGCTTGTGTTTATTTATTTATTCTTTTTTTTTTTTTTTTTAATTTTTAGTAAGGCACCTTATCGATTTGAATGTTTTTCTTCTTATTCAGCAACACGAATGACATGAGGAATATTATTAGTTATCAGTCCCTTTGTTTTAGGATGACTCTGTCAAATACTTTAATTAGCGCCAACATAATTATTAGCAAGTTAATGCGACAAAATGATAGGGATAAGGTGATTTGTTAATGGCAAATATAAATGTTTGAACAAGGTCAATGGAAATTTCAAACTATTTGTTGATAGGAACTAAAGTGACTTTTTGGCAGTCTACGTGTACCCGTAGTTAGTAAGGCTTAAATTATTGTTGTCGTGCCTCTCACTCAAGGTTGTCAAAAGAGCACACAAAAATTAGCACTTATGAAGAACTTTTACAGGAAGTGTAAAGGATAAATAGCGTACATGTGTACAATTTGCACCTCTGATGATAGATAAAATGGCACTTAATTTGCGATGCCATTTGCACAATAGCAACTACTAATAATAGGCTATTAAATCGAGTAAACATGGCGTGCAAATACAGATACAGGCGTACTGTACAAGTATAATGTGAGCATGCATTTTGAAAGAGACAATGGATTCGGTCGAGCATAATAAAAAAAAAATGGTCGTTTGAGTGCGAAAATATAATGTTGATGATACTTGGCTGATTAATTAATAAAACATTTCCTGATCCTATTTGTTTGCATTTGCTGTAGCTAATATGAAATCATAATAAGAACATTAGACATCACTATTATTTTAAATACCGGGTACATAAACAGTTAAAAAAATAAATTGCTTAATTGACGCAATAATTTAACTAAATGAACAAATTACCGCATTTCACGATGAAATTAATGTTTTGGTTACATTTACTGTATTTTGAAATTACTAGTTTTATTCTTTTCTCTTTTAAAATGAAATTGAAGAATATAAAAGATTAGCATAGGGGGGAAAAAATTCTAATTTAAGGATGTATTGTTGGAATCCTGTAAATTGGGTTGTTTTCTTGTGGCTTTTTGTATGTTTATTAACGTCTAACAAAACTGTGATTACACGCCGATTTAGCTAGACTTTGATATATCCACATTTCCGTCAAATCACTTTCCCAATGGAGATTTTCCCCTATCTTCCTATCTCATTCTTTTTTTTTTTTTTTTTTTTTTCCTGCTCTTGTCTACTTTCACGGAGAGATCCATGAAAATACAATAATTCTCAAATGAGAAATCTCTCCTCATTAGATGGCGCTGGCGTCGTTTGCCACGGTAGAGGAAATGAATGCTCGCTGGGACTATTTTGATGAATAGTTTCGTCCGAACCTGCATGTGATTAATGAAGCTAATTACCATCCTACCCTCTGTTTTTATTTAATCTAATCCCTATCCATGCTTTCCTCACTCTCCTATACAGCTCTTGCTTACACGTGCGTGAGCTGTTCAATTCTCTGCTGGATTAGTAATTAAGCTATCGTCGACATTACACACACTCCGAGGGAATTGGTGACGTCAGAAGTTGATATAAAAAAAATAGATGAAATACCTATTAAGCAGGAGGTGCACTGTACTCACTTTTACAAAGTACAACCCTTTTCAGTACATACTACCGGTATATTAAAGTTAAATAATGTAAAAATAATTTTTTTTAACTTTTAGAAAATAATTTGATATTTAATTTAAAAAAAATTATTGAAGTACTGCGGAGAATTTAATTCCTGCAAGTTTGAGGTGTAGATCATAGATGACCCGGCTTTAAAATGGTTTCTCAGAAGTTGATCAATTTATGAACGCGTAAATTTTCACACGGATATTTTCCCATCAACATAGAAAATATATTTTTTTTTCGTGATTATTTTGTATCAGGTTAGATAATTTTGTTTTGTGGGCGCTTTTCATCATTTTTACGACGAACCCAATAAGGAAAAAAAATTAGATAGATAAAATGGCTTACATCTTTATAAATTCCAGTTTTAATAGGTTACCGCGAATTTATTATGCTATGTGTGAAAATTGATAAAATATTTCCTATATAAATCGAACATAAATAATATGTATTCATGTTTATAGTTTAATTTATTCAAACTACGAAACTAATAACTAATTATGCGTATAAATTATTAATCTATCTTTAAACGTCTACATTTATTATACATGTACGTTGATTTTGTTATTAATATTGTTTTTTTAAATTTAATTAAGGTTTGGTCCTATATCAGACTTTTTGAAGGTTTTTTTTTTAATTTTTTTAATGTAAATATCGTTGTAAAAGAGTATGGTTAGCCTTATTTTTTATTTATTATTATTTTTTTTTTGTTGTTGTTATTATTATTTAAAGAGAAAGTGAGAAAAAATGCAGAGTATGCGAGATTGTAAACAAGAGTGTGAAGAAAAAAGCGCAATAGTGCGCAACACAGCCTCCATTAAAAATCCCTCGAGGCCTATCAGGGCATTCCAATCTGTCACAACAATCCTAAACACGATCTTAAGAATCCTTATAAAATTCCTCTCGCTTTTTATACCTGCACATGCACACCATCTTTATTTTCAACCACAACATAAACCTCCGAGGGGGAAGCTAGACAAAAAAAAATTGCTCTTGTTATTTCACTAATTTGCTATCTCTTTTTTTTAGCGAGTAGGTAGCATCGCATTCCTCCCTCTCATGGTTTTTATCCCGGCGCCCTTCCCCTCGGGGTGATTGATAGTTGTAACCCAATTTCTGATGAAGAAAACTCTTCAGATGTTGGTATACATGAAGCGCATAGGTAGACAGTGAAGCATAGGAGTCGCGTTCGGTGAAACATCTTTCCCATAGTGAAAGGGTACGCTTTTCTATAAAGGTAATGGGGGAAAGGGGGAGTGTGATTTGCAGCTTGTCGTAGTTACATTGATCATTCGGAGATTTTTTTCTTAATATTATTTCTCTATATTTAGGAAGGGAAAATGCATTGACGATACTGTAGTAGGAAAGACACTAACTTTCGGTATAACCTGCGTTTTATTACCTCACTCGTCTTTAGTTTATCGAGCTTTACCCGCCGCTTGGCGTCTCAGCATTCAGTACGACGAATCTCGCTCGTATTTTTTTTTTTTTTTTTCCCTCTATTTTGTTTTGCTGCTTTGATTATTTATGGGTTCCAATCGTCGGATTCACCTGTGAACAAGCGCACATGTCCTAAAAAGACTTCAATCTAACTCGCACACATCGTCTTTTCCCAATCATTTGCCTCTCAGGGCCATCATGTCCAAATATATCGAGTCCAACCAGTGTCGATCATTTGTTTTTTCTTCTTCATTGCGCGTGTTCACTCACGACGGAATGAAACGGTAATAAATTTCGGATAGGAGGAGGCTTTTTTTATGATTCATAATTAATGGAAAGTCGTGCGCTACGCGTGAAACTCGAATAACGAGTTAATAAAATAAATGAAGAAATTTCACGCAGATAAGTGCTTTCGCAGTTTAGGTGAATGCTAATCGAATTTATCTTTTTGATGACATATCTATATGATTTTGGCAACGTTTTCGGTGGTTACTGGTAGGCAAGTACCTTTTGTTAGAATGATAAAAAAAAAAATTTTATCATGAAAATAAAAAAAAATTGCAGACATTGTAACCCTCAAGAATAATTATTGCGTTAGTGCACACATTTTTTAATTTGTTGGAACTTATTTGACGGTTAAACATTATTGTTTTAAAGCCATTCTAAGTAGACCCCTACATCCTAGAACATCGCTTAGACTATATATATATATAAAAAGAGGGATTTAGGAGAAATAATTTTTAATTTTTTTCTAATCAATTAATATTATATGATAGGTACCATACATTGTTTAAAAATACAGTAATAACATTATATAATTATAATTGTTACATTGATATTGCTAAAAACTTGAAAGGTTTTATGACTGGAAAGGTTGGGATGCGCTGGCTTATCCATGTAACTACGTGGTTAGATCTAGTTAGAGGTCATGACCCGAAGAAGATTTAACATCTCAAATATTTATTTTTATCTCGCTCTCTCATTTCATTTTTTGAAATCTCCACCTATTTTTACGTACATGTATTTTTAAACGCCGAAATGATTTTTAACGTTTCTATTTTAAAATCAGATAATACGTCAAGGTGTTGTTTTTCATTATATGCATGTAATATTGTTAAAATTGCAAGATATACAATAAACGTCAAAATGTATATTTTTCATCATTTTTAAAGGTCAATTCTCCCGGTCAATTTTTTATTGGGAGAAAAAAAATGACGTTTGCCCAAAATTCTATGTGATTTAAGTTTATTACCTAATGTAGGCTATATCTTCGTGAACCTAGTTTGCATACTGATTGACGCTTACTAGTGGAGAATAGTGCAATTTTCTGAACCGGTCTAACATTTGAGCGGCATTTTCAGCGTTCCAAATGCGGTCATTGTATTTTTTGTTGTTGTTGATAATGATGATGGTCACATCTCCAGTTTGAACCCGGTCATTAAAATTCCATCGTTCTTTCAACCTGAGACTCTACGAGAGTGATACCGGGTGAGGAGGAGGGAGAAAAAATATTTTTGCTTTTTTTTTAAAAAAAAAAAATAAAAAAAAAAACGCACACACAAAAAAAAGATCTGCGTAGAGATGGTTGTCCATCGCGGATCTTTATGTGACAGGGCCCTGTAGGCAATTTTTGAATTTTCGACTCGACTGCGCTATGTTTTGTTTAGCGAGCGCGTTCATGCTAAAGATATTTATAAATTACAACGTATACTATTATCCTCGCATATAGACCGTGTGCTATTATATTAGCGCTCGTTCTAGTCGCACACACTTATCAAACCGCGCACATCTCGACTTTTTATAGATTGCATGGGCATTTTCGTAAAATGAGAGAGGAGAGCGCTATTGAGGTGAAGGAAAAAGTTGTAGAGGGAATGAAAGGGTGGAAGAAATATATAATCACCCACCTGCTGCTCTTATTGTTTATACCTTAATATTTTGATATTTATAAAACGTCGGTTAGAAGAGAATTAACATAGTCTTCGTAGCTAGGCTTATTTACGACTGGTATCAAAACAGCCAGCACCTCTTCTGTAGGTCTACTTCAAAATCTTGGCATGCAGGGGTAATTAAGTTCGGTCAACTTTAATAACGCATGTCGTGAATTTTTAATTAGCCATGACACGTATTAACAGAACGTTAAGTACATGCACCGAACTGCCCAACTTTTGAGAATTTTTTTTTCTTGCTCTTAACATTTTGACGTTCTAAACATGTACCGAGTAAAAAGTGTTAAATTTGAATATCTCGTGTTAATTTCTCAATGATTGCTACATAATAATTGTGACCGGTTTTGCATCTTTGAAAATGTAAAAAATTTTGAGTTGAGTTGTCAGCAACAAATTCTTCAGCGTGAGTCGCGCAATCTGTTATTAAAAATTTTAACTGCGGTTGGCCGCAAAATCGATGCGAATGAAGCCGATGTCAGAAGGCGAAAAATTGTATACTTAAGCAAATTTATAGGTGATAAAAATTCTTCTTAGCAAAGAGTTTTTTTTTTTTTCTCCTTCTTTCTCTCGTATTGTATTTAGTTTGAAAATTAGTTTTGAGTTAACTGGTTCTTAACACGTTAGTAATATATTCAGGTAAATTATATTTTCTTCAAAATGATGTATAAATAATCTCAAATCGTCCAAACGTTTTTGCCTAAATACAATATTCTATAAATTTAAATTTATTGCGTTCTGATCGAAAGTGATACTAAAAAAAATGTTCTTATTGCTTTTATAATAATGATTATTATTTTTTTTTTTTTTTGCTTTTAAATGAAAAATAGTTTATTTTCCCATTTTACGCATCTCTGTTGGATGTTATTTTATCAGATATGGTGCGATTTGGCGGTAGATTTAAAGGGGATTAAAATCTTTATAATGTACAAGTTGTTGAAATCATCGCTATGAATTTTAGGTGCCTCATTTTCTTTTTTCAAAACACTTTTGTGATCGTATCATAACTTCATAGTAAACGTAATCCTGAAATTTATCGTACGTCGTGCGAGCACAGGTAATTATATAGAAAACTCAGATAAAAATACAGAAAAAGCTACAGATTTTATATTTCTCGTAAAAATGTACTTCTCATCTCCACTCGTAAGTAGGTCTACAAAAATCTATTGATTATATGGTGATTTTAGGTTTATTGAGGGATTTTAAGTGGAGTTATTAAGTAGGACTACGCACAAGTTAGGATAATATGCACAAGTGTAAGGACAAGTTGAAGTTGATTTATCAGGCACGTTAAAATCTTAAGAGTACGAGCGAGCATGGGTGTCGCCGCCAAGTCGTTGATGAAATACACGCTGTGCCACTTTTGAAGTGTTGACAAGCGCTAGGTTGCGTTGGAAGACAGAAGGGTGGAGCGGAAAAAACATAAATGAAAAATTGTTTGTCTTTAGATACGTAACAGAGTGAGAAAAACAATGGAAAGCTCTCTAGGAACGGTAGCGCCAATGTTGTTGGAGCGTAATAAATGCGTCCCAAAGCGTATCTCGAGGGTTTCAAGTTCCTTTTCCGAAACTACTTGACTTTAAGTGAAGAGGTAAATGGTGATGAAGTTGATCTCTCCAGATAATTTAAACTTATTTTTTTTTTTTTTTTATTTTATTCTATCCCGTTTATTTTTGTAACAACTTACAAAAACTATTTTCAGTTTTACACCTGTACTTGGAAGGCGTGATAACTATTTTAGTCGTTTATGTTTTTTTTTTTTAAAAATTTTTTTAATTAAAGCTAATACTGTTTGTGCACAAGCGAACACAAATTTAATACCGATATTTTATCGTTGTTTTTAAAACATTTGAAATACTGTATTTTCAAACAATATATTAATTGGAGAAGGCGTACCACTGCATTTCACTATTCAAAAATCAGTTAATGCTAAAAGTATTTACTCGCAAACTCTTAATACAAATAAAAATGTTGTAATCGATTCTCATTATTTTAGCGCTACGATTTTAACTTTTTTGTGAAATGCGCTTTTACGTTTGCTAGATTAATTTATTATGCACGTGCGTTTGGAAACATGTCAAATGAATTTTTGGTGCGGGCGCATCTGCTGCGATTTTTCTCTTTTCAAACTAATTTCTGTCAAAAAAGATTGACGTTTGACATTATTTAGTGTGTCAAAACCGAATAAACGACAAAAATACATTCGTCATCTTTCGGACGTAACGTTGTTTGAAATCAAACGCAGTTCATCATCCGGTTCTTCTTCTTACAAATAAAATGCATGACAAGAAATTTAATTGGTTTCTCTTCCTCTCTTTCTCTTGCTCTGTGTATTGGCAAGAAGAAGTTTTCCGCGGATTGCAAAGGGAGCGACATCGCGATAATATTAAATTTGTATTTATGGATACTGACTTAAAAATTTGCGAGACAATAGTATCTTGGGCAATTATTTTCGCGTATTAAAGCGTAGAAGGTTAACTTGTGTGTGGAACGACGATGAATCTAAGATTTCGGTGTTAACCGACTGTTTGTCGCCTTGTCGACATGACTAATGACGCTATCCTACCAAGAAATGTAATTATGTCGGCAATTGTTGTCGCACTTCAGCACTGCTAGCGCGATTCCCTCCCGAGGAATGTTCCGCTATGGAATTTAGTGAATAATTAATGATCCCACAAGCGTGGCATATACATTAATTAGCCCGCTTTGCCATATTTGCCAAACCTTTCTTCCGCCCACCGAATGCAGTTGCGAAGTCTTATTAGTCGAAACATATGCTAGCTGATGCTAAAATTGTAACACTCGGCTCGTTGTTGTTTGAAGATGAAAGAACAAACGCCTTTTTATTCAGGAAGAAGTTAAGTGCGAGAAAATTGGTCGAAATGAAATTTGCGAGAAGAGTTCATGTTACTCGTTCAATTTACTACGATATTAATTTGGAACGTAAATTAATGATTAGTCGCTAATAAAAATTAAATTTTTTCTGTTTGACACTTTTATCAACTTTAATCTTAAAGCAATTTAAATGGCGCGCATATTATCTTAATTTATTCAACAAAAAAAATATTTCTAAAATAAAATTACAAATTAGGTAAGCGTTTGAAGTATAAAAATCACCGCATTTTTTAATATAATATTGTAAATAACCGCGCCATTAGATGTGGCTAAGTATCTAATAATGTCAGTAGTATTTTACATATTGATTATTATCTAAATTCAGGTCTTCATACTCTCATACTGACTTGATAGTTAATAAATTTTGTAGCAACTTATAATCGTTATGGCAATAAAAAGTCGTGCTTGAGGCATTATAATATTTTTTTTTTTTTTGCACTATTATTATGCATGATGTCAGATACCAGTATCTATCTTAAATTTTCATAAGAAAGATATTTGTAGTCAATTTGTGTTAGTAAGATGACCGGAAAAGAGAGCGAAGAGGTCAGATCTTTCTTTCTTTTCATTTTTTATTTTTATTTTTTATATACAGGCCATGGCTTGTTAAATTTAAACAAAAATTATAATACGAAAAGGTAGGATGCGCTTTATGCTGATCTACGTATGACTTGACACGATTGACCACGCTACAACTCTACTTTTATAATAACTTTTACGTTTATAATTTCGATCGAGACACGTAAAAAAAAATTACACGAGCCAAAAGAACATTTTACTTGTCCCACCCATTTAGTTATGTTTTCTATAACCATGCATCATGCATTTCCTGTGAACGGAAGTTGGCACGTGTACAATGTGCGTGTTAATGTTTTCATCTGAAGGCAGGTTGGAAATTAGTACACGTGACCGTAGAAAGCTGTGTTTTGGAATCAAACTTTTTTTTTTTATGACTGGGTATATATCGTAAATTGGTTTTGGAGTGTAATAGTCTTTATGAGAAGCTGTCACGGAAACAGGAATGTCCCGGTGCCATCCTGATTTAATGCGCATGCGCAATTTATCGCTTATGTGTGTGTTTTGATGGTATATCACAGTTTGCGCGTGCACTCAGCAAGGTGTATTTCGTGACTTGACATAGGACAGGCTTCCAATGTACCTATACACCTCCACAAGTAAAAAAAAAATAAAGAAGGATGCAATAAATAAATGGGGTTGCGGGTGTAATTAGACGTTGCTACTATAAAATGTTTTTTATGTACGTAGTGCACATAGCGTGAGTAGACCTGTACCTGCATATCGTTTGTGCAAGTGTATCACGGATATATCGTTTGGCTGTCATTTGGGCATACGTGTACAAACTGCTTGTTTACTTTGGTCGTGTACACCATATATTAGATAAAAATGAGACAGGAGATGATCGGTACACGTACGCAGTACCTGACCATTCTGTACCTATGCGCCGCATATTTCGTGTCGGTTAACCTCATCTAAGTATGAAGTCGTGAATAGAAAAAAATCAAGTCAGGGGGGAAGAGGATGGGATGGGTGTTGAAAAGAGGAAACAGTCGAAATAAAACTCCATGGGGTCAATACAGAAAATGTTGAGCTGTGACTTCAGTTCAGCAATAAATGTGTATATAGACCATACAGTATACTGTACTGTAGATTGGCGCTCACGCGATTGTATCGTCGCTATTGTCATTAGATTGAACCGCGCGGAAAAATTGCCCCTGCTGATTGAAATCGATCAAAATGGAATTTGCCGCTATTAAGTGCTCTGCGGTCAGCTGAATTCTTTCTTGACGTTATGCGACTTTCAGATTGTTAACGTTGTTTTGATTTTGTATAAGCGATTTTGCAATAACTTAGCTTCTTTTAAGGGCTTTGATTTTTGAGCTACTGACAATTTTACCTTATGCGATGAAAGTTATTTTTTTAAAATACTGTATACCTGTATGCTTAATTGTGTTAATTCTAATCATACCTGGCAGAATTTATTTATAAAATACATGTACACATGTAGTTCATAATTTTTGAGAAATGGGAGAGCAAAATTACATTTAGCTAGAAAGCCAATAATATTCAATTAATTAGTAGATCGATTGAATATGGTGCTACAAGTTTAATAAAGAAGGTTGAATTTAGTTTTATGAAAATCGTTGTAATTTTTAAGTTATTACCGGCATTGCAAAAATACGTTACAATTTATTTTGGTGTTGTCAATTAATTGTCTGAACTTAGAAATCAAAAGAATGTACAGTAATAATAAACAGAATTGTTTCTATCAGACAAAAAAAAGATATGTACAGGTAAATTTTTCTTACACGTTTTGTTTCATTTGTTTGTTTACAGAAGTCTACTCTTAAATGAAAAATGCATCCGAGATGTCGTGAAGATTCTTTTCTGTTTCTCTCTACTACTTTTATTTTTGTTTCAACAAGTTTCAAGTTGAATTTATGGACGCCAACAATGCACTGCAGGGCTTCATCGGTAAGTAGATTGAAATATTTTTTTAACTTGTTTTGTTAGGCGGGTAGACAGTGACTTGTTTCCTGGATTGTCTCACCCGCTTTTTTTTGTTTTGTTTTGTTATTCGTATGCAAATAATGCGTAGGGAGATTATTAAGAAGTATTTTTTAATAAGAAGAAATTCAAAATTTTATTTCAAAGTTTGAGTAGTTGACTAATATAATTACTAAACTACTACCGGTAGTAGTCTACAATTTTTGAAACTGATAATTCTTATGATTTTCGTTAAGAAATTTCTTCATGCCTTACTAGAGCTCAATAAAGTCTAAACTAAAAATCTAAAACAATTTTTTTTTTTAAATTTAAAAATTAACGGTATTAAATATTAAATTCAAAAATTAAATGCTTAAATTATATAAGCTTTTGAAATTGAGCCTATTTTTTTTACCATTATAATGATAAAATCGAATCAGCTTTTGTCATTCAACCGCAATAAAAAAAATCGTTATGTAAATGCGTTTAGAATCTTAAAATATCTAATGCGCTTGAAAAAAAAAAAAAAGAAGAAAGGAGAACGCTTTTATCAATTTTCAAAGTTGTTCGAGCTTTCAGTAGTACAGTGCGGTCGCGCTAATCCGAACCCCCGCCAATCCGAAACCCCTTGTAATCCGAACTGCATTTTTTCTCTCTT
>JAQGAZ010001347.1:0-31438 GCA_034692225.1 Polydesmus complanatus | reverse complement strand
AATTTTACCCCCCCCCCCCCCCCCCCCCAAAAAAAAAACACAACGCTATTGTACGCGTCATAGCATAACTTGCGAAAAGGTGACGACATAGAATCCATAGCTAAACGAAAGTTATGTTATGACGTCACTTTGCATCTAAACGTCGCTTACGTGACGTAATAAAAAAAACTCTTACCGCTACCTATTAAATTTGTCCGGGTAAAAGCAGGATTTTTCAAACTCCCAGACATTCGATAAGAATAGAGAGCTCAAAGTATAGTATACACGGTGTCCGTAAAAAAAACGTACCCCAACTGAATTACTATAAAGTCCTTTTAATATTTTAAATAAGTTTATTTGAGTGACACATGGAAAAATTTTTATTTTGAGGCTACAAAATATGGGGTGTGATACAAGAAAAAATGTACCGAGTTCAGAAAAAAAAAAGAACAGCCGTTGAAGCCAACGAATGATACAACCATATGAGACGAAATCCATCGAGCTAGGATCAGAACAGAGCATAGTGAGTGGGTATAATGCTTATGTTGAGACCGAGGGAGGATATTATAAACACAGAATAGAACAATTAATTATTCAAAAAGTCCTTAAAGTAAAGTTTTTCCACGTGTCATTCAAACATTTACTGGTACATTAATAAAAAGATTTTATACCAATTCAGTTGGGTACATTTTTTCCACGAACACCGTGTATTATGTATCATCGGAGCTGAGTGCATATTTCGCGCGCATTTCAGAAAATAAAGTAAAACATTAAAAAAAAAAATGTGACAGTCGGAAATAAGGAGATTGTGCGTCATCGCTCACAACTGCGTGTGAATTAATTCGATTAATTCTGATTTGAAGTCCGCAACCAAATTGAACCGATTCACACTTTTTTTCTCTCTCTCTCATCACACACAACCACCGTAATAAAAGTTAATCTAATAAAATCTCCAACCCACCGAATAAACATTTTATTATTCTACTGGCTGTTTAGTTAAATTACATAGCACGCTTACGCGACATTATTTCAATCAACTTATACATGTTGCAAACTCTTTTTTAAAAAAAAAAAAAAAAAACAACAAAAAGTTTCCAAGCAAATTGTAAAAAAAAATAATAATAAAACTTTCCACTCTCCATAATAATAATAATAATAATAATTGTGGCGAACGAATCCTGCGGATGATTACGTCATAACCATAACGTTTATTATTTTACCGCATAATAAATATTTCTCATAACCGAAAATGCCTAACTCAAAATCACAAAAACAACACAAATATTTGAATCCACCCAACGCCTAACTACAACTACAGAACATCAAAGTGTATAAAATAAGTTATAAGCATTGTTAAAACACAATCCCATTTTTACACAAATAGCCCCGGATGATAATAATAAAGAATAATAAATGAATTTCAACTTTGTCAAGAGCTGTAAACGGCGCATTCGAAATTGATCGAGAGTTGTAATCGCCTATGTTATCGAAATATCAAATTGAGGCTGATAGTTGTCTCAGCCCTCCAAATAAAAATAATCATTTAGACGCGATGATCGTCGGTTGCACGTACAGTAGAAACAGTCAATTAGAGGTACTGTAGGATCAACCCCCCGATAAACATTTAGTTATTAATGAAATCGATTAACGTTAATTGTTTTCCCGATAGTTAATCATTAAATATTGCGGTAAACGCAGAACAAGGTAGGTAGATGTATAGGTAGGAATGGTGAATGCATTATCGTTCTGCACAGAATACAAAAAGCCTCAACGCTGAATGACCCTACTATACCACCCACGCAACTCGCTCTTCATACTATCTATCCATTCTTTTCAATACCAACTACCTTCACACTACGGTACAATACTCTCTCTCCATAGTTGTCATCTTAAAATAAAAAGTAATCATCGAGCGATTCTAGTCTTTAGTGTGAAAAGTGAGCAGAATATTCTTCTTTTAAAATTTAATTAAAAAAACAATTCCAATAAACACGGTGTCCGTAAATAAAACCTACCCAAATTAATTACAGTTCTGTAATTACCTTCACTTCCATCTCTCATTTTATTACGTAAACCTTTTCTCGCATCCCGCCTCATATTTTGTAGTTTGTTTAATTTAAATCTAAAATATTGAAGAAGTGCATCAACGCGTGGTAGAGGCATGAAACGAATTCGATGAAGCTGGAATCAATACAGCCAGACATAAGTTACTCGTTTTGCTGCGTCTTTGAGACCGAAGAAGATTATTTGAAACACAGAATAGAACAATTAAATATTAAAAAAGTCCTTAAAGTAAATGTGCCATTCAAGTATTTACATCGTTAAAAAGGATTTAATACTAATTCAGTTGAGTACATTTTATTTACGGACACCGTGTAGATCGCCTTCACTCCAATACTTTTAGCACTTAAAACATTCTTAAAACAAAAATTAAATTCTTGATTAAAAAATTCTTCTAAATTAATTTTGGAACCTGTCGAAAACAAAAATTTTATAATTTAAAAAAATTAAAACGTTTTTGGATCAAATTTTTTTGCAGAAAGAAAAAGAATTTTGGTGGCGGGTTGGGTTTTGTATGTGATGTGCAGCGAGACTTTTCCCTCTTGGAAACAACACTAAAGTAGCAATTAAAAGCCAGCGCCTATCCCTAAGTCAAATTGGTAGAAAGATAATTAAAGCCTTAGCAGAAAACGAAGCATGACAAGTGTTGTTGCATAACTGCTGGCTGGAAGACGTTGATGTGTTTCCCCCACTTGAAACACAAGACGCCGAAGGGGAGCCCGACGGGAGGAGCAGGCGCAAAGCTCAGTCGCATGGAGCTCAAATATTAAACAAAACTGGCTGCTGCCGCGACTTCCTTAAATATTACTTGGCTTAAATCAACCCTCCTCAACGCGCTGATTTATTGCCATTCCTTTCCGTCTCCTCTCACTCTCATTCTCTAGCGTCGCACTTGAACCATTATTGTTCCACTCCTCACTTCATCGCTCTCGCTCCGTGTGATAAGACGAAGCGAAAACACGTGCTATCATTTTCAGAGCGTTTAACCCTGATTAATCATAACACTGGGTTGAAACAACAATGACCAACTCAACTCATTCGCAACGTTGAAGAAGAACTATAATCCTAACAAAGTTTCCATCAATGTGCCCCACGCAGATGCTTAACAACTGACACCCACCCATCAGTAAAAACCCATATGATAATGAGCGCTAAGTAAATACATAGAGCCAGTTCATCACCGTTTTAAACGAGATAAATAACCGACAAATGTAGAATACTCTTTCCTCCATGGATTATAACCAAAACATCCGTCGCAAATCTTCGCATCAACGTGTGTCGAAATAATTTACAAAAATTAAAATAAAAGGACGTACGAGTTAAGCTGAAATCAACAAACTGCTCTCGGTAACTCGCTGTGATAAAAAAAAATCGTGTAATTAATTGAAGATATAATAATAATTTGTAAATGTGCGTGAGGATACTCATTACGATTAACTTCCGATGTTGGCTAACCACCAATAAAAAACTAATTTTTTTTTTTTTAATTTTATTTCTTAATTAATTTTATCGTTGGTTTTTGGTATACCAATCCTGACCCACCTAGTATAGTGCAAGTATAGAAGCAGCGGGGAATTGTACAGAGAAAGTCACGAGAGACCACAATTTAACCAGTTCAAATTTTAAACTTTCTATTTTTTCACACTACCGGTACATTAATTTTGTACGGTGCACCATTCATTTTTTTTTTTTTTGCGTTATTAAATAATAAAATAAATTCTTTTATGATAACATGCAAAAACTTGTGACTTTGGCAAACTAATACCAGACAAAAAATATCTACGGTATTTACATATTATGTGATTACGAGAAAAAGAACAATCCAAATTCTAACGCGTTTATTTGATCGGTTAATTATTGTTGAAGATGACTGTGTTTTTTTTTTATGTATTTTATGTGCGGAGCAAAGTATGTGACGATAACTTTCTCCATTGAATTAAAATACGTAAAGCATTGCCAAAAACATAAAATTTCTTCCCACGTAAAAACTTCCTGGCAAATAAAGTACCGGTACATGTAGGTACAATTTAATCATAATATGATTCTCAATATTAATAATTTTGTACGTACACAACAGTTTAGTTCAACAACAAAAATATTATAAGACTGAAAATAGCGTAGAAAAACAATAATAATTAAAAGCAAAATATTGTCCGAGGAAAACCCTGTTCCAAAGTTCAAACCTATAGAGTATGTTTACCGCGTACAATTATTATTATAATAAAACCCCAGTTCATCGTTTTTTGATAGGAAGACTTAGCGGGTATGACGTTGGATACGGGAAAAACTGACAAATTTTTTAAACTCTTACTCGCAAATTGCAACGCAAATGTGTGTAAAACAATCAGATAATTGTAATAATAATTTATTATTAGCTATTTAAAGCAAATTTTAAATACATTTTCTATTCTTTAGCATTGCTAATAAATCAACTACTGTATATTGGAAGTTGATCCCCGGAGAAAAATATATTTTCAAAATGCATATTATTATAGGACACCTTCAAATCTTCGGGATAAAGTACCGGTACTACCGAGATAGTATCAATATCGGAGGACCGAGGAAATATACAATAGAGGTAAAATAAAAGAAGAAAAAACGTCAATAAATCCCGTTTAAGTTCGGTGAAATGAGCCCTCTTATACAAGTCGAAAATGACAGTTTCCCGCTTATCCACATTCTACACCATGTCACCAATAATAACACGTACTCTATATCTTGGTTATACACGCACTGTATTGGGTCAGCTGTACAGTATCTTACGTACTGCAACGGTGCAAAGGTCAAACCAGTTGCGCCCTCCCTCCCCCGCCGAAGTGTCCGGAAACATAAATTTACATGATAAACACACGTAACATGATACAGCGTGCAAAACGGTGCATGGCGTGGCTCTCTTTACATTTTAAAAGTGTTTGCAGGAGCATCATCGGAAACCATCACGCATTGTACAATTTAAATATTTTCTAATCTTAAACCAATTTTTTTTTTTTTAATTTTACGTTTAACCGAAATAAATCAAAGATTAATCAGCGCTAGTGAGTCGGATGGAGTGGCAATGAACTCCCCTCCCTCAGCCCCCAAAACGCTATACGTCAATCGTTTTGAATGAAGCGAAAGTGGTAAGGAACAAGAGTTGTAATTTGCTTCTACCTGACACAAACGACCTACCGGTACATACCAAGTCTTATTATGCCGGTACCAATGCGTGTCACATTCGAGACCTGGCAATGCGTTCTGAATGCATTCCAGCAAAACGAGATTAGTTCACTCCTTTTCTTCACTTCTCCTACAACAAACGCTGTGCCAAACCGCGTCTTTCCATTTCACATTTTTTTTTTTTAAATAAAATAAAAAAAAATACATAGAAGTTATATCTCAAAATTGCAACGTGTTTTGTGTGTGCCAGTTGGCTGCCAACAAATTTTCCCTCGAGAGATAAGGGCATTGGGGAGAATAGAGCACTGGTTAAAAGCTTCCACACAAATATCTTCCAACAAATCTTTCCTTTATTAATTTAATCACCAATTATCTCCGAAAACAAAATTAACCTTCCATAATAATAATTATCAGCTGATATATACATCGAACGAGGCAATAATAATAATAATAAAAATCGTCGAGTAAATCCGGTGTGTTTTAACAAAACAAAAAGCCAGGATATTATTAAACTCGGTTTCAAAATCCAATTTCATTGAACAAACATTTTTAAGTTACCTACGTGATCTATCGAGTTGCGATAAAAGTTAAATTTCAAAGTCACGCTCGCTCAGCCTCGCAACTCGGAATTTTGTTAACTGAAAACCAGTCTCTTCTATCTCTCTCAACCATCTTTTCTTAAACCTCAACCCACCCTTCTCCTTACCCGCTCCACCACCGCAACTAAATCGTAAGCACCTTACACAGGGTGAACCCAAACATAATTATAATGAGCGAGTAGAACTCACTTGAAAATAAATTATTAACCAGGACCCAAACAACAGTATTCTGCGTTTACAGTTCAGAGCCCCTTAAAAATGACCTTAACCTCTCCTTATTCTTTTTCGCCTCCCATTTGGAATGAACAGTAACGTTTTGATTTATTAAAAACTTAAAATCTCTAAAATATTTAATAAATGCGAGTTGATAGCTTTGTGCAGAACACTGTCTAATATCTATTTGCGAGTTAATAAATTGGACAGTGTTCTGCACAAAGCTATCAACCCAAAATTTAATCAAGCTCCTCATTGCAGATTTCGAGTTTAAAAGCTCAAAATAAATGGCGGTGATAATAATTAAACGCGTTTCGGAGAGCAAAACACAAAATGCTCGAGTGCAAAATTAATAAAAGTAATTTTGAACAGCTAGGGCAGCGTAGGTAGGACCCATAAACCCAGACTAAGCTACACTTGACCTACCGGTACCTACTCTCTTCACTAATATTATTTATGGCTTGGAATTTATTTGTGCGTCGAGCTTCATCTCTCATAATAATAATAATAATAACAACGATTGGGATTTTTTTTAAATTCATAAGTTCAGTTTCCGTCATTTTTATATTGTAATTGTAGCATCTCCCCCCGTCATCGAACGATAAAATGTCTTACGTCAATTATTGCTACTATTTTCAAAACATTAATAAATATTAATTTTTCTACGGCTGAAGCTTATGTTCCGCACGACATTCAGAAACTAAACAAACGCGCATACCAACAACAACAACCCCCAGAATAAAAAAAAAAAAGGAGAAAAGAACGATGATATGCTTGAAATAAAACACGTTTTTTTTTTCTTCAGTCAGTTGACATGTTAAAAAAACACACCTAGGCTACGCTGTATGTACGGAATAATATTTTCTCCGTGTACCTACAGTAAAAATGTAAAGGTGCGCGAGAAGAGCGTTGGAATAAAAGTGCAAACGTCGAAACAACTTTTGTTGAGCGCGTCGAATTTGTAATCGCCAGGAACAAATCTTCGTCTCGTTTATCAAATTATCTCTATCTCCCTCCTTCTCTCTCTCTCTCAAACTAAATCTGCAAGGTCACATCGTCATATGTAATGACTGTCGTAATGCTCTAGAAATATTTTTATTAACTCGGGAACAAACTTAAAAAAGGGTCCTACGCTCATTGAAACCCACAAAATGTGGATCTGAATCCAACTAAATTACATTACGTCAATTGAAACTAATACTGTTCGACTTTCATTGATAAAACTACTACTCGCATTAAAATTAGTGGACAAAAAATCATATAAGAAAAGTGCGTAAACAAAAAATTTAAATTTCAAAGTTCAAGTAAAATAACCTTCGAAATTCCCGTTCAATTCATTGAGGGAATTTTAAACACGTAAAATACATCGTTGACGTTTAATTATTATCGCTCGAAACCCACCGCAATGGAATAAAAGACAAATAAAAATATATGCAAAGTGTTTTTTAGGTCATTTCTTACGTTTGGTTTTTCTGTTTAATAATTTTTAAAAAAAAACAAAATCGACGTTGGGAAGGAGAAAAAAAAAAAATGTTTGAAGAATGTGTGTACGCAATTCGCTCGGTAAAACTAAGCCGCACATGGCTTTCCACCAAAAACAACTAAGCAAAGCCACCTACCACAACAATAATTATTTAAACATTTTCAATCCTTTTATCGAACAATTACTAACTATTAAATTCGAATCATACGTAATAATTATCAAACCTCATTCGCGTTAATTAACATATTACAAGTGGCACAGTTCGCTCTGAAAAAGTGTCAGCCGGCTGAGCTTCGTCCTCCACCGGCGTAAATACGAGTACATGGCCGAAGCTCAGCAGCAGCAGCAACCGGTTTTTAAACGAGACACATTATTTTCTTACTCCTCACCAAAAAAAAAAATTAATAATAAAAATTTGCATCTCCATTTACTAATATCAATCAACATCATTTTACGTTTAGCTTTATCTCTGAGAAAAAGTTGTGTGGATGTGTAAATTAGGCGCAGGAGAAAGCGAAGAGTTGCGTGCGGGGTGGAGATGAGCAGAAGCGAGCCAACGGCTGCCATTTTCTTTTACCTAATATTATGACAGGGGCAGAGAGATTGTGCTGGCTGGGAGAAACAATAATAATGCAAAAACAAAACCTCGAACAGAATACATAAACACATCTTAATTAATAATATTAGGTGTACCGTGTAGGAATGCGTAGAATTTTGGTTTAATTACCTTTGAGAGTGTTGGAGCTGATGCCGCCGAGTGGTGAGTTGCTGTCCGGGGAGCTCGGTGAGATTTGGCTTTTGCTGCGAAAACCGCCGATGACATTCACATTCCAATTATTAGAAACCGGAGATTCTGAAGGACTAAATAACTTATTATTACTAGCGCTATTATTTCGGGTGGGACTAGCAGCTAGCCCACCCCCGTTGCCGCCGCCGCGAATAAATGTAATGGGAACTACAGTCGCTCGGGCTCGCATTCCCGCCGACGAGCTTTGTTTCGCAGCCGGCGATGTCGATGCACTTCCCGCCAACGAAGACGGAGAACCGTTGCGTCGATACCGTTGAGAAGTCTGACCTGACATTTTTTTTTTTGTTTTGTTTCAGTTATTACCGTAATTATTAAATAATATCGCGGACTCACTCGAATTTACACACACAAAAAAAAAAGTATCTTTTTTTTTTTTATTATTATTTTTTCTTTACATACTACGTTTTCACAACCGTTGTTTCGCTTTCGACGTTGCTACTCTCAACAGATTGAACCGCAACTTTTTCCCTCGCTCGACTGCCAAATCGCCAGAATTTACTCCGCTAGAGAGCGCTCTTAGAAAGCGCTACTGAGCGGCTATACAACAAAATTTCTTGTGGAGCCCCGCTTCATCAAAACAAGTTTAATAACATTATTATGAATAAACGGAATTAATATTTTTGTTTTCATACTTAATAAATTTATTTCTTAACACGTTCATAATAAAGTAATAAAAAAATGGGGTTTCAACTCGGCTGGACTTAACTCGTTTACCATAATATCAGTAGCTGAAATAAATCACGTGATTATTTTTGGGAGAAGTCTATTCTCCGAGAATAGGGGAGAAAACCGCCCAACTTCTCTAATCAGTACTCTCGTTGATATAGAAAATAAAAATGTAAATACTGCGCACACAAACAGTAAACTATAATAATAATTTATTATTATCGAAGGAAATAAAATAAGTAGTAAGGAGAAATGTAAATAAGATTATCGATTCAATATCTGATAGCAACGCATAATCGACACATTATTTTCGTACGGTGGCGTAATAATATTATTATTTTAAAAATGTATTCGCCAATGAAAAGTAAACATTTAAATACGCTTTTGATAAAAGCATTTTTAAAAGGCGTTTTAGAAAATAGTTGTACAAACTTTTTATCAAATCCCAAATATAAATTATTCAACTGTCTACAAAAAGTCCTGGAAACCAAAACAACGTTTTCGAATTATGCTCGTCGATCCACGCTAATCCCTCGTGGACTAGAAAATCCTAATTTTACCACGACAATTATTAAATTAATAATAATTATAGAGAAGTGAATAATTAATATCTTAATATTAAATATTCTTTCTACTTACTAAAGCTCTCGTTGCTCGATCATCTTGCCATTTTAATTCATCGACTAATTTCGTAACAGAAACGTAACCTTTTCCCTGCACAAAAAAAGAAAAGGTTATGAAAACGAAATCCCAGCGGAATGTTATTATTATTATTATTAAGCAAATATTGACTTCAGCCAGCTGCAAAACGGTGGTGTGATCCATGCTAAATTCACCGGGGATCGATTGCACCAGATAACGCTTGTTCATGGGGATTACGGTGAAACCGCTGCCTAGAATTTTCAGCTTTTTGATGGCTCTTAGTAAATCATCGCTGAAAATAGTTTTTAAAACGCGGTAATTAAAATATCGAATAACATCAAACAAGAAAAAAAAAATAATCAATCGATATTGTACGACTACGGTAGTAGGCTATACTGTAGGTATAAGGTTACCTAGAAATGTCTTGCTGCTGTGATTTCGGTCTCGATGAAATTAATCTCTGTTTCAATTCATCCAAGTACATCAAGCCTAGAGCATTTTATAGAATTAATTATAGAAGCGAAATGATACTTTTAATAATTATAAGATGGATCGATCGCGACCTCCGTTTCGATGACTTGTTGATAAACACACTTCGATGATTTGTACTCCTAATTCATAATAAAAGTCTCCAACGCCTAACATTTCGGACCAAAATCCTTTCCCAGCTAATCAAATTTATTTTATATACATATACATTATCAATGAAATCTTATATGAATTGTAATATGAGATAGTTACAAGCCAGAGGATCCACTCCGATGGATGCGCACATTTCTTGAAACTGTCTCCTGAACTGAGGATCCTTTCGAATATCATTTTTGTGTTTGCTGGCAAATTCACCGAGTTTATCTCGAAAGACGCCCAATTGCTTCGACATCTAAAAACAATAATAAATCAAATTTACTTATTTTTTAATTAAAAGCTAGCAATTGTTATATGATTTTTATAACCATAAAATATTATTATATTCACTTCAACTAGTTGATCTTCCGCTAATTCCGTACCCTTATCTTTATATTTCGCCTACAAATAAATGTAAAAAATAAATAAATAAATCACATTTTTCTTAAAAGCAAATTCGGCCAACACATAATTCTTTCCAGAAGTTTGAATTTATCTTGAAATGCCAAAGCATAATTTAATAATTATTCAACAGTAATTACTACTACCGGTACAGTGCAGGTAATGTGGGTTCATTTATAGACGTTGGACCAATAATTATGCAGTCTTGGCAAATGAATTAAATTTTAAATTACAGTATAGATAATAATTAACTTTTAAATATAACTTTAACAGCATATTTTGTTCTTAATTATTATAAAAACGTAGACTACAGACAAGACTATAACATTTTGAAAATATGAGAGAATTTTACCTGCGCTAATTTTTGCTTTTGAATGGCACCTACTCCCGCTCGTCGATGCATTTTTAATTGATATTATATATTAATCACCAAATCACTGTTTACATATATAATACAATTTAAATAAATCACAGTATAATTCCATTAAATTCCTAAAATAAATCAAAATTTAAGCTCATCTCAAAACACTTTCAACTCCTCACCAACAGGCTCGGCAACACTGCGCTAAATAACAAATCAAAACAATAATAACAATATTCAAAAATAGTATTTATATATCTAACACTAAAATAATAAAATTAATAAAAGCTTAATTTAAATAATAATGAAATTATTTTGTTTTTAAATTAATTTAAAAGTATACCAATAATATTAATAATATTATTGTATGTAATTAGTTGGCAACACTGCATTTCCTTGGTCACGGACATTCCGAACAGAGATCGATTTTGAGGAAATAAAATTTATATCCTTATAATTATTTATTGCGAGAACTTATTTATATTATAGTTATACCTAAATCAACGTTCAAAAATGGGTAAAGGATATACAAATTACATGTGTAAAAAACCTTTTCATCCTGGATCGAAAGCTAATATTAAACGAGTGAGTATAATAATACGCTTTTCACCTCCAAAGATGGTTTGCAACAACAACAAAATTAAACTTATTGATTTGTATAGGCATGGATGGCAGAACAGAAAACAGAAAGTGATAAAAAGAAGCAAGAAGATCTAAAGGCTCAATACGACAAAGAACAAGAGTTGTATCACAACAGGTTTATACTTTATCATTGTTATTTAATGTAGTCTACGTGTTGATAACGTTTGAAAATAACATTTCAGAGCTTTATTGAGTAAGGAAAGTAAAGATAAATTAGGATTAAATTTTATGTATGAAGCACCGCCAGGAGCAAAAAAAGGTAAATACCACTTAAACCACAAATGTTGCAGCAAGATTTAAATATTGCCATTTCTTTCTTTTTTTACAGAACATCAGGTATGAATAATACAGTGGGTGATCGTTTTCAGTACAACGTTAACCGTAGAACTTAATTTCAGAAAGAAGATAATGAACCAGAGTACAAATTTGAATGGCAAAGGAAGTATAATGCCCCGAGAGAAGAGTAAATATTGTTAACCACTACTGTATTAGTAAATAAAACAATTGTAAAATGGTTAATTTTTTTGATAGTTTTGCTCGTGGAAATGCTGAAATTCGTGATCAGCCATTTGGAATTCAAGTACTGTACATTGATTTAAAGTGTTTAAAAGAAATTAAACGTTAAAAAATAAAACTTTTTGCAGGTGAGAAATGTTCGATGCATTAAATGTCACAAGTGGGGACATATCAACACGGATAAAGAATGCCCATTATTTCATAAAGCTAGCGACGCTTTTGACGAGTCAGGTTAGTAGATATTATAATTACTGTATTATTAAATTAAAATATTAAATTATTATTTACGTTTGTAGGCGACATGACGCCGATGGAGCTGATGCGCAGAATGAAAGAAGAGGAAGGACTGGCTTTAAAGCAAACCATTTTGGGTCATCGTATCGATCCGAGCATTCCAAACCAAGTAATAATGCTAAACATTTAGAGAAGGAAATAAAATATAAATTTATATCGTACGTGAATAATACTTTATAGCAAATGTTGCCGAGTGACGATGAAGAAGATGCCGAGATGCAATTCTTAAAAACTTTATCTAAACGACAAAAAGAGAAACTTTTAAAGTACCGGTTAAATGTATAAATAAGCTACTGAGAAATTATTTTAAAACTTGCGTTGTTAATAGGAAATTGGAGAAATTAGAAAAGAAGTCGAAAAAAAATGGAAAACCTGAAAAGAAATCCAAGAAAACGAGGCATAGGAAATCTTCATCCTCTGGTAAACAATAAATAAAAATTGTTTCAATTCTTACCGAGTTAACGGATTTCTTAATTTTTTAAGACTCGGATAGCCATAAGAAAAAGAAGCACCGAGAAAAAAGTCGCAGAAAAAGACACGACACTTCTTCAGAAAGTAGCAGTGAGGATTCCAGTGATTCCGACGTCGAATGGACCGAAAAACCATCATCAGCTGCTTCTTCAAATAACCACCACATGTATTCTGAAAGAAAAAAGCATTCCAACAAATCTGAACCCGGTCATCGCGAATCGCATTCGTCATTAAATAATAATGGGCACAGAAAACGATCCAGATCTCGTTCTCCGATGAGGAAAAGAGATGGGAGGCATAAAAAATAATCACGTTATCAATACACATCAGAGAGAGATCTGTCTTTTCATTTTTAAAAAAATAAAGTTAAGCTTCTTATAATTCAGCATTTTTTTTTTTAATTATAAGAGTGTTAAAAACAATTATTTAAGGTTCGATAATAAACTCTTAAGTCAAATCTTAAGTACTTAAAAGCGCAATGAAAGAACAAAAACAGTGAACTTGAAGACATTTTTTGATGGGGAGTAGAAATAAAAACTTATAGTAAGTAATAATTTTGAATCGAAATTTGCCCCCATCAAAACATGTCATACTCGGTAACACGCAATTTCATTTAAATAGCGGAAGAACATTTAAATTACGAAGAGTTATGAAAAACATACCTTAGGACTTAGTATAAAATTAAAACTAAATAAATAGTTACGTTACGAATGTGGAAGCGTTAGCACTAATATTCATCGCATCACATTCCGATTGAATTGACTTCAACTTGGTGGAGATAAACGAGTCAATTGCACTATCCCAACTTTTATCTTCATCTTTCGTCTCTTGGTCAGTTACAAAAGATGCGCTAAAATTTTCAAGTGCAGTTTTGAGATCATCCTGATGACCATCTTGAATCGGAACACAGGCGGCGGCGGCTTCTTCTTCTACGACCGGGCGCGGACTGATGACTCGTAAATCAAACCCTGGGATCGGATTACTAGATACGTCGTTAGGCTGGTTTTTATTAAAACTTTCTAGGTTTTCGTTCTCCATCATTAAACTTTCCAACGATAATTTAGTAGATAGATTTAAAGGTTCAAACTGGTTCCACAAAGAATTACAAGTTGTACTATCAGCGTCATAATTGAAGACAGTTACGGCATCTTTCGAAAGCGCATTTTGACTGATCGCCATACACCCCGGTGAATTGCCGGAGAGATCACCCGAAGTGTTCGAAGATATTCTTCGATGAGAAGTGCTTCGAAGCAAACGAGAAGGAGTGTTTTTTAAAATGCACAAACTGTCGCCCCCGTTTGCCTGGCTTTCGAGATCATATAATGAAATGTCTGGGTTACAGAATGTGGCGTTCTGTAGATTTTGCTGAAAACCATTTCTTTGGATTTGAAATGGAATTTTTTCTGGGGTTCGTACAAGAGATGCTGCTGCGTTTTCCCCTTTCAAATTTTCCTTATCTTCCAGCATAACACTCGTATTATGATCGGTAAATGACGTTAAACCTACTCCCGAATCCAACTTTTGCTTCTTTTTTGGAGTACCATATTCTCCACCTCGAACGTGTTTCAAACTGTACTGAACTTTAGAGTCTACTTGCATCGGTACATTTTCTGAAATTTTACTATGTGGAGGCGTAGAACTAAAAACAAGTAACACATTATTAGTAATCAAAGCAGATATTGTATGTTATTTAACAAATATTTCCAGTTCAGTTAATATTAACGCAGTTTTAAAATGTTTACCTTATTTTACAATGATCTGAAGTCGAATACTTGTCGCGGATTTGTTTCAACGTAGGCAACGTGGCGATAAATGCGTCCAACTTTGAAAATAATCCTGTTTCTCCAACTATTGATTTATGCTTAGTATCAACTAGATGCTTTAAAAACAAAACAATTAATACCGGTAGTTTTTAATAATAATAATAAAATAAGAAGAATATTTACCTCATTAATATTTGTATATCTAACGCTGCATATATCGCAATAACCCGGTTTCTTTTGCAGTTCACTTTCGCACGTAGAATTCAGATTTTTTTGAAAGTCGATAGTAGTGGTATTTAACTTTCTAGGACTAATAATAAAAATTTAACTCTCTCAAAAAAAAAATCCAAAATAAAAG
The DNA here is from genome assembly GCA_034692225.1 of Polydesmus complanatus. NCBI lineage: Eukaryota > Metazoa > Arthropoda > Diplopoda > Polydesmida > Polydesmidae > Polydesmus > Polydesmus complanatus. The sequence continues at coordinate 16,400 of JAQGAZ010001347.1, read as the reverse complement.
CCAATTAAGATCTATAATTACCTCGGTATTTGCTTCAGGGGCGAACGCGGAATAGGAGTCAAACTTTTAAAATTTTTCTTGTTGACTGCTCGACGAAAAGGAGACGTGTCGCAGTCGTCACTCAAGTGCAATTTCGGCCACTCTTGAAGTTGACGATATTGTGGGCAAAACGAACTAAACCAAATCGTTTATTCAATATTAAATCAAAACATTCAATTAACAAATTAGTTACCGCTCGTAATCTTCATACTTAAAAAACGGCAAAACCAATCTTGTTTCTTTAAATAAAATGTAAATATTAATTACAATAAAATACACAACAAAAAAGAATTTAAAACTTACTCGATGAATGGCCAAATTTAAATTTACTCATCCCCTAAAAATTCAAAATTAATTAATCATTCAATAATACATGACGTGTGATTATTGTTTACCTTTTTGGAATTCGGAGTTGTATCAGGTTTGCATTTAGATTTTAAACTCTTTAACCAAATATTAAATTTGGACAGATGAATAATTTTGATTCCCAATTGGGAAGCCATCTGTAAAACATCTCCAGTATATTTTACCTATTTAAAAACAGAATTTAAAATGTTATTGCAATTCAAACGTTAAAAAGAATTTAACAGTATTTCTTACCGCAACCGACTTTTGAGCTTTCTCGAGTAACGTATCAGCTCTGGATTTCTATAATAAAATCAAAGTAAGAAACCTTATACGTGTCTATAATAATATTTTATGTAAGAAGACCTACCACTGTTTTTTTAACAATATTACAACGTAAAGGTTCGGTGGTCCAAGGTGAATCCGCGGTCATTGCGCTACTACAAATCAAGATAAAAATTTAATTCTTTTAGCTTTTGAGCTGCCGAAAAGTTAGTAAAAATATTATACCTTCTACTCATTGAAGTAAACGAAGAAAAAGTGCCAGAAGAGCTGTTATTCGGATTCCCGCTTCTTCGATTTGTTACGAAATAATTTACATTTTTACCTAAAAACGTTTCCACCACCTACAACAAATGTTCGTTAACAAAAACCCGAAATCTCGTAATAATTATTTTTACACCATGCACTTACTCCGCCTAATGCTTCAATTTCTTGGGTTAATTTTTGTTGATTTAAAGCGCTGTTTAAGATATCTAAATAGAATACGATGGAACGTAACGGCTTGGAATTCGACTTTGGATCAGCTTTCGGGGTGGAAGCTGTAAACGTAAACATTCACTCTCTCAATTTATAACGAAACATAAAATACCAACTAGATTAAAAACTTACCCAATTGGGTATTCACGGCGTGGAAATTACCAGTAAGAGGCGTTAATGGTTTTGTGAGATACATTTTCGCTGGAGAAGAACGTTCTATGAAGTTGGCGCCAATAACCGCGTTTCACAGCCGGCTGTGTACGCTAGAAGCCAAACACAAATTTTAGCGACACAATATTAATATTTCGCTACAACTCATGAAACACCGAGATACTTAGACGCACGTATCACATTAAGTTATATAAATATAATCAGAAAAAAAGACGTGGTAAATAAAACAAAATTGCCAACACAAAATCTCTTACCTCTTGCGCGCCACTTCTTTTCCCGGTCTCTATTGAAATGACTGTTAGCAGACCGATCAGCGGAATGTCGTTCAAGATCACGGCTCACGGGTTAAAAAAATGATTCGTTCACGAACTATTACTTGACTACAAAGACTAACAAAACTAATAATAATACCGAGTAAATTAAAGCGATTAGTGTTATTAATTAATAATTAAAATTATTATTAATTTTAAATTTAAAATTGTTGACGTTAATTTAAAATTTCTAGACCACCAATAGTGCTGTGACCCGTTCATTTTTGATTTCCTGCGTGTAACGGATCACTACGGTACAGTAGCGCCAAAATCGTTATCGCGGTTTCCCATTAATTTTATCAGCGGTCGGCAACCTATGACCTTCGGGCCGTCCATTTAGCACGTCACTGAAAAAGGGAAGAGTAGGAAATTTAAAACAAGTTAAGGTTTATAGGTTGAAGTTAAAATATTGCAAAATTTAAAAAAGTGCAATTATAATTCTAAAATTATGAAGTATTTTGTGAATTAATATGTAATTTTGGTTAAAAAAAAAAAAAAAAGAATTCCGTTTTTATTAAAATGCCGCTAAAACTAGTTGTAAAATTTGGCAACATAAAAACAAAATCGTGATAAAAATATTATTCTGTTTGTTTTGTTTTTTGGCGGGGAGGAGGGGGGGGGGGATCCCTGTTTTCATTTTTAGTTGGTTTACATCTGCTGTTTTGGACCAGCTTTGAGAGACCAGATTAATTAAGGTCACCCCTGTATTGCGTTCCTACACCCAACAGTTATGGAGATGGAACCTTATATGAATCACCCGCGGCCACCCAAAATTACTTTCCAGACCAGGCGTTCAGTGTTGCTTAAACTTACCTGTATTTGGGGCAAAGGAAGATCAAAATTTGATCAGGATCGATCGATCAGCCAGGTCCGGCGCCAAAATGTTTCGTTAACTGCGGCCGTGTAAATTATAACCGTCATAGCTGAGCTGATCTAACTAAAAAATACGGGCCAATCATAGCTAGAGGCGAATTATTAAGCGGCGTTCAGCCACTGTGACACGTAATTTCTACTTATTTTATCATTTTAATTCATGAACGTAAGTTCATTCATTGCACAATTATTCCTTTAATAAATAAAAAAGATAGTTTCTTTTTTAAAAATCAGCTCGGATTATGCCATGGATCGAGACTCCACCGCATTCATTTTATGATAAAACTTAATTTACTTTCAATGTATGTATTTATTTATTGATATGATTGTCGAGTGCTTATCGCGACCCATTTTTTTAAAAAAAATAGTCAAAATAATGAGATAGTATTATTATGCGTGTATATTTGTGTTAAAGCCCTACCTATATCCAACAGAGGCGAGCAAACATCGGCAAAAGATGTCATACATTTTGCTAATAGATATTTGCATGTTGACATAATAAGCCTGTTTATTAAATAATTGTCCAATTGAAAAATGAACGGGAATCGGCTGTTGCAAAATAGATCGACCGACAAGTTTCGATCGACAACTGTTAACGCAGATGCTGCACTTTAGGCCTCCGCATGATATGTCGCAAACATTGTTCAAATGTTACCCCTGGATGTGTTTTCACGCGGCGCATCCACAACATAATACTGTATTATCAAAATCTATCTATCTATCTAGACTATCAAGAGAGATCTTGATAATACATTATTATTATACCGTTGAGGTAAAAATCAGTTAGCATGGCTTATTTAAAAAAAATGACAACCAATAAAATGAGATAATTAAAATTTATAAACAACAAAATCAATTGATAATAATAATTCTTATAATGATCTTCATTCGACGGCAAAAAATGATTCAGCAGAAATATACAATACATGTACAGAAGTTAATAATTAATTATTATTATTACCGGTATTAGTATTGCTCACATAATTACAAAGAAGTCATTACAAAGTGTTTCATTTTTGTTGCTCAAAATCTATAATACCAAACCAATTCAATCAATTCTATATACAATATTGTACATAAACTCACTCGCTCATTGTTTTAAGAGCGTTTTCTGCATATACATAAACGATATGTCGTATATACATATATATTCTGAATAATAATAATAATAATAAAAAAAAAAGTTGTGTGCACTATTGAAATGATTGAAAACAACAAGAAATCAAATATTTCTTCTACAATTACGATTCATTATTAAAGGTAAAAATGGATTAGTTTTTAAACCTCCAATAGCAGTAGTATAAAAACATCAAATTCTGACTTTATATTTCACCACATACAAGTAAATTGAATACAAAACACTCATTTTGTCACAAGAAATTTACTTTTTTTTTTTTTTGACAATGACTCAAAATTTATTCCGACACTTCCTCTACTCTCGTATTAAATTTTGTAATTAAAAATATAGTGTAATTGCTTCTAATATTATGTTTTTTAAACAAACAAAAAATCGCTTTCAATTTTCGTTTCTCCTTTTTCTATACTAAAATTCTGTAAGCCAACAGTAGAAAAACATTTTCTAATTAAAAGATAATAAAAATATTCTTCAATCGATTGTGTTTTCACTCGCGACATACGTTCATTTTAGTCATTCCGTTCCTAGCTATAGGCATTCTCTAATAGAATTTCATTGTAGTACGCTTTTTATAAAAAAAAAAATAATCAATAAGTAAATTCCGGAACTAATAATTCTTATGATAATAGAACTAACTCATTTCAATTTTAATATTCGAAATAAATTTTATAAAATTAAATACTAGATAATTATCTTCTATTGCATAAAAGTTGAATCGTCTATATGCTATTTCTCGTAATGTACCAGTCAATCCCAGCAGACTTTCAGCCTAATTAAGTCTAAAAAGATGTCCTAAAGCAGCCATTTTATAGTTCTAGAAAGTGTTCGGGTGGTTTTAAAAGTTTTAGCCTGCAGAAAATATTTTTTAAATCAAAATAATGCGCAACTATGTCGGTACAAACATGGGACAATCGCAATGCTGAAGCGCAATTTTCAAGGGTTTACGTCACTTCCTCTAATCATAATATTAATTATATTCTACTGTACTTTCACCGTACTTTTGAAACATGTTTCGATCAATGGATTATGGAACTACATTAATTTCACATTTTAGTATAAACGCAGTTGGTTTGGTGGAACTAGCCTCACCCGCAGCTGCAAACCTCTGCTCACAAATCGTTTAACCAGATTTTTGAATAGAAAAGCAAACATAATATTTGTTTCAAAAAAATAAACAAAAGATCTTATTTGTTTTTGAAAATCAGGAAAGTTACGTCACTTGCCAGTTTCTACTGGAAAAATACTTTGATTAAACCAAATGCCCGCAAACGATTTCAGTCAAACAATATACGTCCATTATACATGTACAATAATAATTGTTTATAAGGATTGATTTCACCCCAACATTGCTGTGTCCCATTCTTAAATTAACATAGTTGCACGTTATTTGTTCAATTGAAAATGATAATAAAATGAATACGTTTGAGCATCTTTTAATGCCCCAATAAGCCCAAAAGTCTGGGATTGACTCGAGTTTCTCATATATAAATAAACCAAAATTTAAAAGAATTTCGGATCTATTATTCGAATAACACTCAGCTGCGCAAAATCAAACACTTTTTCTCTCAATCTTGCTTCGAGTATTAATATTAATATAACCAAATTAAAATATTTACAATTTGTCTATACAGAGTCTAAAATAGTAAAGAATAGTAAATTAATTAACGTTTAAAAATGATAGCAATGAGGGAAAGTGTTGTATGACTTTGATTAAAAGTTTGTAAACATACGACGTAGGCTGCTTACTCCTTGAGCAAATTAGTTGCACAGATTTAAAAAAAATTGACATTTCCTCCCCCCTCTCCCCTTCTCCCAGAGTCAATTTTTCCTGTCCATGATTTTAAAAATTTATTTATATACAGTACATGTAATGTATAATCCTAAGCCACTAACAAAAGCATATTAGAAAATATGCATCTTTCGCCCATACAAATACAGACGCAATAAATGCCCACATTTTAAATACACAAATAAAATTCATCTTCGTTGCATTTTTTTTTTTTAAAAGTCTGATCAACTATTCGTTTTAGCTTTTCCTTAATTATTAAACAACCCTAATTTACGATATAAATGTTTACGAAGAGTTCACGTACAAAAGAAATTAAAATTTTGAATGTGGTGGAAAAGGAATATTAAAAAAAAAAAATGTCTATTACAACGTCTGTTTTCTCTAATTAGACAGTGAGTGTGGTATAAGCCATGTTTTCAAAAAGATTGAATTAACATTTAAAAAACAGCTAAAGATTAGAGAGAGAGAGAGATTTCAGGTACAAGTGTACTTGAGAATATAGTCAAAGTGCTTCGTAATAAGATTTTTGATCTTGTAAAAATATTTGTTTTTTTTTTGTTCGATGTGGAAAATTGTTATTTTTTTTTATGTTTTGTTTTGCTATTTAGAATGAAGAAATAGTATAGTGAAATGAATATGAAATTGTTCGTTCAATCTATATAATAATAATAATTCCCATCAATTTTTGTTATCACTGCATGTGTGCGTTTTCACCAAATACCAAAGGTAAACAAAACAATTACAAAATTTCGCCATGTACGCGATGCGGTTACTCGTATTCAATTTTGAGATTTTGTAATTTTCTCATCAGCAGCAGCATCATTATCGACACCGATGATAATTGATAGTGTAAACAATAGAGATTATAGACAATTACTGTAATGATGGCTGATGCCATATGGTCACCGTGTCACTCCGCGCAACAAATAAAAAGAGTTGCATGTGCTAATAAAACTTTCGTAAAAACTAAACGTAATATAACTTCGATTAATATTTTTCTTCGAACAGAGTATAATATCATAATTAATAATAATTCTATTCTAAGCAGTAGTAAATAAGCGCGTATACACTTACACAATTCGGCGTTCTCATTATTGCTCTTTCATCTTTATTCATTTCACAAATAACCGCGTTTACAAGCCACGCTCAAATTCACCTCAAAAATACAATAGATTTACTGCAGCATTATTATAAATAAAAGCATCTTCGATCTACCGCCACATTTTTGCATATCAATCACTCACGTTGCCCCGTTTGTTTGGCTGTTGTTGTCCCCAACCTCACTCACGATCCTTGCACCGACTATTGCAGTTAATATTAAAATAATATTTTAATTTATCTTCATTAGATCTAAAGCTCAATGTCTACTATCCAGTAGTCATTTGCATAATATGTTATTTTATGTGAAGACAATTGCTTCGGAAATACCAATAATGAGAAACGCCGAGTGGCGTCAATGTTCACAATAAACTAATAAATGTATAATTACAGAGTAAAATAAAATTAGAGTTAATTAAAAACACTAAAAAATATTAGATATCAATAATAATTAAAACAGTTTAAAATAATTAAAGAATAACAATCAAAAAAAGAAAAATGATAATAATAATTAATCAATCAACCCGTTCAAATTCCAACTTTGACATAATTATTTTTTTGATTAAAAAATTGATTCGTTGAGGTTGTCCTTTCGCTTTTTTTTTGTCCAATTATTATAAGCTGTCATTAATTATTATTATTATTATTATGGGGAGGGAAGAGGGTGAATTGTAATGCATGCAAATATAACAATATAAATTGCATTTTCTATTATAGTGTATTTATAATAATAATTCTTTCTCTCTCTTATATTTATTTATAATATTTATAAATATTGACTCGCAACAAAATGAATCTCACAAAACCGTGTGATTTGTTTTTTTTTTTTATAATTATAATATATAATAATATAAAGCACGAGCACCCATCTACTATAATAATAATATACTGTGTATACAATTATTTGAGTTGAAAAGTTTTCCCCACACACCGCGTGACTTTTAACTGTAATAGTAGTTGTTGTGACTTCGGTTGGCGATGGGAGCTCTGGGATTCGTGTCACTGTCCTGTCTCCTCATCGTGGAATGACTGGTGTAGCGAACCACCGAAACCGTAGGATCCCCCGGCCTTTGAGGAGGACTCGAATGAGACAAGTCGGTTATGTCTTGATCAACGTCCGACATATCGTCGTTAAACCCGTTCGGCAAAGGCTCCGAAATATTCAAATTCGCTTTCTTGCGTTCTCGTCGTTTTTGGATTATTAGTCTGACGATCACTACGCACATAAAAAGCACCAGTCCCGATGCCACACTCACCGACAAATATAAAACCAACTTTTCTTTATTGCCTGAAAAATAATCAAAAAACCAAAAATTAATAACGCTGTAAAATGTCAATTAATTAATGCGATTTTATGTTTGGATTGTGTTAATATTATTCTTTCGAGCTAACAGTGTGTTGGAAAAACAGTAATTGTGATAATTAAGGGAGGGAAGGGAAAAAAACTCCAAAATATTTATTAGATATTGGAAACAAAAAGTGCTTAATAAATTTTGGAAAAAGCAAAAAGTCATTGTAAATAAAGAGAAGGGGGAAAAAAACAACAATTATAGTAGCATTCCTATAATAAAAACCAAGGATAAAAATTGTTAAACATGGATAGAGAGTATATTATAATTATAGTATAAAAATTTGAAATGATTTGCAATCACCTCGTAGGAAATTGAACGCTGAAATCCATTCACTGAGAACGTTGATAGACACATCTTCGTTCTCGGCACTGGGTTGCGCTGCCACGGTGCAGTTGGCATCGTCCGGCGTTCCCGCCCCACCACCGGGACCACTCTTACGGCCCAGACCACCCTGCTCTTCTTCACTCGTATCGCCCTGAACATCTTTAGACGTGCTGATTGGAGCGGTAGGGTTGGGGGAAATAAACGACGTGATCGCTTTGCTCATGTCTGAAGGAGGAGATAGATCAGAACATTCTTTTTAGTGTTTACCGTAAGTATAATATGGCATAAATATGGAAACAAAAAATGGTAGATAAGGGTGTGAAAGGATAATTCATTCAATATAAACACTTTTTAATTAACTTGCAATAATAATAATAATATTTCCTAATCAATTCATGCAGCATTCCATTTGGTGTTTGTTTACAAATCATTTTCTATCGTTTAAACACTGTTAATATTCATTTTTTTAAATTCAACTTTTAACATTTAAAAAATCAATCAATACTTGATTTATTTACCAGATTTTTTCATGGGATCAGATTGTCTGACGCTACTTTCTTCCTTTGAACTCGTAGGTGGTTTGTAGCCGGGCTCTTCCACCAATTCCTCGTCTCCTTCGTTCTCCGTTTCGCCTCCTTCGCCCTCGTAGTCTTCATCGCCCGCGTTTTGGTACATGGCTTTCAACACTCTGGTCGGAACTGGGAATATCCAAAATAAAATTATATATCGAGTACAATCGAAACAGCATTGCATGCAGGTCGTTCAACCTGCGTGTAACAAATAAACATACCGCACGTAAACACAACTTTGAGGTATCTTCTCGACTTTTCATCGCAAGGATTTCCAAATGTTTGTATTTCTGCCATCATGGTGCATTTCCGTTTGCCGTGACAAATCCTCATCACAGCTTCCGTCGAATAACTCGCTTGACATTCTAAAACATCATTTAGAAAATAGAAATAAAAATTTTAAAGTTAAAAATTGCCTTCTTCTGGAACGCCATCCGGTTGAGGACATTCAACGCTGCTGTGTTTCGATCGTCCAAAACTCGCGGAGAAAATTGCAATTCTTGAGCCTTTCCGACATTTCAAATGCACCTGCTCGCCTTCGCAAACGACTTTGGTGATAAATTCCTCTGAAAATAGTTTTAAAAAAATATTATTATCGATTAACTTTGATACGTAATTCGTATTCGAAATCTTACTGGGACGGCACTTGTAAGCGACCTCGACATATTTTTTGATTCCTGGACACGGATCCGGCCCGAAAGCTGTGGGATTTGTTTGTATTTTGCATTGTCGTTTCTCTCGACATTGTTCAACCACCACCTGCAATAATTTATACTGTTCTCATCATTAAGAGTGTCCAATTATAAACACATTCGAGTTGAAAATAAATAAAAACATTTAATGCACCTTTCATAGGCCAATTTTAATAAACTTTTTTTTATTAAGAAAAAGAAAGGCTTTTCCTATGCAATTGGAAATTTAGATTCCAACTAGACAATTGCTTCGCACAAGCCCATTTTTTTTCAACCATTATTGCATAAAGAAATGTGGGGAAGTAACAGTTCTGGAACCCTACAAGTTGAACTATGCACATTTGATCGGCCAAAAATTTTAAGTTTTTGAGACATAAGGGCTTTCTCAATGGAACTAAACTATTTCACTATCCACATCTTAGTATTGAGGCTCTGTTTTATTGCCTTAATAATCAAAATCCACTTGAAAGAATCCAATTTGAGACATTGCGCACGTCAACATTCAAAAGCTGTAACCCAAAAACTATACACGGTTCAACTTGTGTAGTTCCAAAATACGTAAGAATAACGTCTTAGAATAATCCTTAGATCAAAGTTCATAAATTTCTTAGTAAAAATGAATACCGGTACGTAGTTAAATTATTATTAAAGAAATGTATGAGATAAAAACTCTGTAAATATTAGTTAAATAAAACAGAAGAAGCAATAAAATATTAATTAACATAACTATACTAGTAGAAAAGCCATAATCAACAACGAAAGGTACTTCAACTCATGAAATAAATCTTCCGTACGTAGGATATATGAGCTCGTCATTCCGTAGAGTAAGCTAATAAAAGTGGCGCATTGTTTAAATTGGCTTCGACAGACGTCAATTATCAGCTCTGATATGTCTCTCTACTCTACATCCCAATCCAATTGAAACATTCTTTTCCAAATTTTCCCCTAGCATCGAGGTAACCAACCAATAGTCGCGGTACATGTACCCGGATTCATTAAACGAATCTTATTGTTCACGTACTGCATTTCACTCCATTTGTTTCATTTGTCTTGTCTATAGACTATAGTCTATAGCTAATAAACGCAATTCCGTTAGCTACAATGACTCATCCCGGTTATTGTAAACACTGCTTTCTCATCATCTCAATTGAACAACTTAAAACATACTATTTTTTTTTTTTTTTACAAATACAAATTCACTCCGGGCATTCTTCTTTTATTCTTATACTTTATTAATCTATAAACACAATTGCGCGTATAAGCATTACTCAGTAATATCAAAAGTCATCGCTTGGCAGATGAAACGCAACTTTCTACATTTTGTTAGTTTTGATTACAAAAAAAGAAAGATATTAAATGGGATGCTGTTACCAGATAATAAAGTAAAAATGTAGACAGAAAAACAAGAAATTTTCTGCTTTTTCTCAAAAACAACAACAAGGAGCAATTTGAAGATAACTTTTTCAAAAGGGAAAAAATAGAAACGAGAAGAAAACGGTTGAGCAGCAGACGATTAAATGTACACCGAGTAATCAACATATTTTTTTTTTCTTTCTTGCATCTCCTTTTAAAGAAAAGAAAAAAATGATGATGAAAAGTAATTATACAAAGTTTCATCAACTGTCTGTCATTAGCAATCGCCTCACTGCATGTAGTACGTTGCATTTATAAATAGATTAATAGTGTACGTAATATGAAGAGTGGATTCAATTCTTTTTTTCTCCTTCCCGAAACAATTTTTTCGACTTTCGACTGAAATGACAAAAGGTTGTGGTATATGATGTCGACACGCAATGATGACATTTGAGTGGCACAAACGCACCACGTATACTGTACATATTTGAGCAATAAGTCAGTGCTCAGCTGGTACCGATAAGAATAAAAAGAAATCTGTGCAATGCGAACGAAAGAGTACGTGTGCCATGTGTCTCTTTGTTGTAACGTGTATAGGGAAAACTAAATTACCAAAAAAAGATATTTTTAAACTCACGCTGAGTGTAAAAAGATGAAGAAAAGAATTCTCCAGTATTTCATTAAACATTAACATTTTCGTTCGACATAAGGCAAGGTTAGGAAAATCAACTCCCTTACTTTGGGAATTTCAATACTCGAACAACAACAACAAGAAAAAAAAAATAACAATGATACTTATAGATACAAAGATCTATACTCTATACCAAAAAAAAGAATGAGGTAATTCGATACACGGTGGAAATCAAGAAGTGTCGTTTGTTTTGTTTTTTCGCCTACCCTATACATGTAGTTCCAATTACCCATAGATTCTGATAGAAATTGTAGAAACGCATCGAACCATGCAAACGAGCTCCACGGAAAACCAAAGATAAAAATTAACAAGCCAAATTCTCAATTTCTTCTGAAATCTAAAAGCAGCGAAAATCAAAACAAAATAAAAAAAATATACTATATATAGATAACCCTACATACAAAAATACAAAAAAATAAATTATATAAAAGCAATTATTTTCTTTTTTATATACATGGTGTCCGTAAAAAAATGTACCAAACCGAATTACTATTAAATCCTTTAAGTATTCCAAATATTTGAATGACACATAGAAAAACTTTACCTTAAAAACTTTTTTTTTCAAACATTTAGTTGTTCTAGTGTGTGTTTAAAATAACCACTTCCGGTCACAACATAAGCATCATACCCACTCACTATGTTATAGTACGGCATTGATTCCAGCTTCATCCAATTCGTCCCATCTGGTTGTATCATTCGTTGGCTTCAACGTCTGTTCTGTCTTCTCGTAAATGTTTTCTTCCATCTCCCCCCATATTTTGTACTATGCTTAATTTAAATCTGAGGTATTGAAGAAGTGCATCAACGTACGATACAAGTTGCAACCATATGGGACGAACACCACCAAGTTGGAGTCAATGCATAGCATAGTGAGTGGGTATAATGCTTGTGTTAACACCGAAAAAGGATATTTTAAACACAGAATAGAACAATTAAATTAATGTTTTTCCACGTGTCATTCAAATATTTAGAATATTAAAAGGATTTAATGTTAATTCCGTTGGGTACGTTTTTCTTACGGACACCGTGTATATAAAAAAAAAACAGTAGGATTACCGGTAGTAAAAAAACAAAAAAACCAACAATATAAATTTATCGCATTAAAAAATTTTCCTATTCACGTGATTTTGGAATTATTTGCTGCTTCGGGAATATTGGAGCGTAAATCAAAGCCCGTACAAATTTTTAATAAAACAATATAAACTTCCTTATCTCCTCTCTGTGTGTGTGTGTATCTTCAAATTCCAACCAGCACCAAAATTCAATATAATATTACGCTGCGAGGCTACATGTACCGGTACGTACAGTAGAGCTCTCTATCTATATTGATTATTCACATCGAGCGTCGATCTCGAAATCTAATCAAGTCATAACCCACCCAGCTCGCACAAATTTATATCATTATTTTTGCTGCGTGAAGGATGTCGTAATGCAATATGTAAGAGATCAAAAAAATTACACGAATGTGTAAGCAACTACTTCATCATCATCATCCGTTGTCTTAATGCACTCGATGCGACGCTTCACTAGGGTATTCAACAAAATAAATGACAAAAAAAGAAATGAAATCAAACGAGTGGAGCAACAAATGAGATTGAAATGTTGTCGAACGCTTGTTTTCTCGAATGCCAATCACATTACATCCATTCAAATAAATGTTATTAAACACAGCTGCATACGTTCTACCATATTACATGTACGTGCAATAAGCTACAGTGGAACCTCTACGAAAGACCACCTCTCAAGGAAGACCACTTCAAAAACGTCCCTCTAATTTTCCCATGTTAATGGACCTCTAATTATAGTGGACCACCTCTACTGCAAGACCATTTTAAGTCCCTATTATCAATGTAGGTCTCTGTTTGAAGAGCAGTGAGATGTTGCGCAGTAGCATTGCGCAGTGAGAGATGAAGATGTAGTGAGTTGTATTAGAGTGTGCTTCAATAGATATAAATTGTAATACGCCATTACAATTTATAACAATACAATTCTACTCTAAAGGTCAAAAGTCACAACAATTAACATTTCAATAGCACAATCTTAGACCCCTTTTAATCGGCCCCAACGCTGGTCTTGAAATGGAAGTTTCACTGTAGCCTACTATAGGTATCTTAGAAGCAAGTACATAGAATAGCCTGTCTCTGTAGCTACATGGTTTAACAAACTGAGATTAGTGTAAAACCAGAATTAAATAAAATTAATGAATGGTAACAACCACATAATAATAATTAATAATAACCGCTATACTTTTTTTTTAGCCAATTCGAGAGATTCATTTCCTTTAATTCCTAACCTTTAGCAACTGTAGAGAGTTGCGTGGTATATAAATCAAAAGATGAATATAAATAAATCGAAGTTAGCATAAATAATGATTCGCAGTTGCTTTTTCTTGTAATCAAATGAGCGAGTGCTTTGATCTCATAAATTTTCTTAGACCGAGAGAGAATAATCTCATTAAGTCGAACGTACATTTCACTCAAGCGTTTAAGTTCATTATTTTATCAATATAAACAGATACCCCCAATTCCATATACACTATAGGTAGACACGTAATCACTTTATATCTTTTTTGCTTAATACTACACTTTTGAAAAATGCGCTACATAAATATTAAAAAAAAAAATAATGCAGTTATTAAAAAAAAAAAAAAAAAAAAGGGCTGATTATAAATCTCACAATGAATTGGCATTGACGTTATTACAGTCAGAAGCATATTCAATGAGCGGAAGAGGATGGGGAGAGAGGGGATTAGAGGCTCATCATCTATTCCCCCCCACAGCAAAATCCCAGCTATATACAGTGCGTCAATGATTACCGCGTTCCAAATGCATAAAAAGCTTATAAAAAGTCTAAGCTTTTATAAACTCAAAACAGACAAAAAATAATACTGTATATTTTGAAGTTAGAATATTATATCACCAGCTAATTTCTACCTTTCATTATTAACTTTAATAATTAATTAATTAATGCGTAATATTGCTTAAATGCATGGAAATACGGTATAAAATTAAGTTTGAGATAAATGATTTTTCCCCCCTGTAAAAAATAACATTACAATAGGCACACTGCACCGCGTCCACAAAAAAAGTGCAAACCAACTGAATTACCACCGGTAAAATTCAGTTGGTTACATTTTTTTTCGGATACCGTGTAGTGCTGTTTTTAAGTATCAGAAACAGAATCTGGATGAGAGTTACGTAACTTGTTTTCAGTTTCAAAAATGTGATTGCCCTTATACCGAGTATTACGAATATTAATAATTGTTACCTGCAGCGTGGATGTGGCCAAGCAACTGGAGTTGGTGTCCGTCTGATCGGCTTTGGGCGTGCACACCTTGGTGTTGGACACGGCTTGTCTTCCGTATTGCGCCAGCTGCACGCTGACCGTTGTACCGTGAGGGCAGTTGATGCTAAGGGTCTCATCGTCGCAGGCGTAGGATTGAAACGTTTTCAGAGTGCCTGATAATAAGGCTAAAAATGAATACAAGCATACAGATCATTCGGATTGTGGCTAACCCAAGGTAATTCTCCTGCCTCTTCCTCCTCACAACATCATTACACACTCAACCAATCAATTCAATATATTTTTAAAAATTCAATTCGAAGAAAATAATAACAAAAGTGTTTTTAGAATAGCAAAATTGAATTGGTATAGCTGCTTCGAGTAATAATAATAATAATAGTTCGGTGTGGTTAACGATGCGTTAAATTGATATACACGCAGCCAAACATTTTCCCTATTATTATTATTATTTCTTTCTTTTTTTTTTTTTTTTTTTAGGAATAAATTGTGCGATAGTAAATAACTCCGTTAACAAAATAATAATAATAATAGAAAAAATATCTAAGCGTAACAGACAAATTATATGTCGAAATATTAAACCATCTTCAATGTTGCGGAACACTGTTTACATTGAAAACCCACCGATAGAGAAAAATGTGCCAAACAATTTTTAAAAAAAAAAAAAAAAAAAACATGTTGTGAATCTGCGGAAGGAAATAAATAGTGACAAAAATGAATACATCAGTTTATGTATTAAAAAAAAAAGTGAATGCGTAAAGCAAAGATAAGTCACCTTGAGAAGGACTCTTGAAAAATTCAACGTAACAAGAGAGAAAGAGAGAATGTGAAGACGATGTTTTCTTATCGATTCTATTCTTTCATATTGGCAGCCAAAAATATAACATAAACAGCAACATCCGTGCAAAAGGTTAGTCGAGCAAAATGAAAAGAGATGACGGAAGAAAAGAAGGAACAATAAAAAATCATCTCCTTCTCCTTCAATCACTCGCAGCATCACACATAACGTTTTCTTTAAAATACGTAAAATAACAGCATCAAATCACCATTTTTGGGAAATGATTTATATAAGCTATTAAAATCTCAAACTTTTGATATTAAAATATTGAAAATGAAATCGCTGATAGATCGACAACCACAGCATTGATAATAAATATATACACGGTGGTTCAATAAAAAGTAGACCAAACTTTTATGTAGGAAGCACATCGTTGGTTTAATTTTTCAAAGTACGAGTACTGTATGAGAAAAATTTCAGTACATGTACATGTACAGGCAGTAAAACCTCTCCTCGAGACCACCTCCAACTGAAGACCACCCCAACTGAAGACCACCTCCAACTGAAGACCACCTCAAAAACATGTTCCTCCGATTTTCCCATTTTAAATGCACTTCTGATAGTGGACCACCTCTAATAACCACTCCCATTTTAAGTTCCACTTTCAATGGTGGCCTAGGAGACTCAACCAAAAAAAAAATTTTTCAAAAAAATTTTCAAAAAAAATTTTTCAAAAAAAGTTTCAAAAAAAATTTTTCAAAAAAATTTTCAAAAAAAATTTTTCAAAAAAAGTTTCAAAAAAAATTTTTCAAAAAAATTTT